>JAPMOR010012006.1:43227-95860 GCA_026543865.1 Argiope aurantia | reverse complement strand
ATGGACTGATTTTTTTGAAGTTATAATTAGTTAATAATAAAATAAAATTTTGATTTTATTCCGCGATAATTGCCAAAAATATTGCACAAAACTAAATTTTTACCATTTTAATATTTAGAAAATATATGTTCAATAAAGCCAGTTTAATTTCTGTCAATTTTATCCAAAATTTCGAGAAATTTTTTTTTTTTTTGCTCAATTTTCAACAATAGATTTGATTATTAGAATGAAATTCAGACTGTCTTATTCTTTTATGAAATACTGATTCTTTCATCAAAATATTCATTGATTTCCAAATTTTTATCAAATATTAAAATCGGATGATTTCTTCGCAATGTCGAAAGTTTAAAAAGAATTCTTCTAATTATATGCTTATATGTTATATGGAATCAGAAAGTGAAATTTTTTTACCGAAAAAGACAACATGCAATTTGAAATAAATTAATCAAATACTTAAATTTTTAATGGCATTATGATCTCTTAAAACTAAACTCCAATAGAAAGGTTCTAGAAATATCTAATTTATTTGATATGCCGATGCCAGAGATCTTTGTAAAGTTGCGTTTGTATGTATTTTTATTTTGTGATCTCCTGAGAAAACTTGTTAAGGGGCTATAGGACCTTTAACAATTAAAAAAGATCTTAAAAGTTGGTCAAATTCGACTCTGCTTAATGCAAGAAAAAATTCTTAAATTTAATAGAATTTTTTTACCATAGTTTTATAAAACATTTAACCTTATAATTATGAATTTTTAAGTCCGTGAAAATTTTCATTAAGTAAAATGTATGTGTAAAAAAACACATGCTCTGTATAAATTGTCAAAAGTAGAATTCGCTTGCCGGCAAAAAGCACACCCAAAGGACATAATGTGATAAATATTTTAATAGATTTACTGGAGTTATTTTATTTTTTATGTTGTTAAAATCTGATTTAAAAATCATTTTTTGCATATAAGCAAGCACTAAAAAGTATGCATAATAATGCTTTGATTTCGCATGATTTTCTTTATTATGTATGTATAAGCATACCTGGAAAATTTCATATTTTTTCAATGAAAATTTTTTGTTTAATCCGGTGCGCATGCTCTAAAAATGTAGTATTGAGAAAATTGAGTGTGAGTTAAAAGTGAAAAGTCAACAGTGAGCCGCACGTTTTTTACGATATTTTTTAAGCTAATTAACGTGCACATATACGTAATATAAAAAAAAATGTTCAGAAGAACTTCGGCTATCAAATGAAATCATAAAAATAATTTAAAAAAATTAAAGATTGAAAGCTCCTATAGCCACCTAAGACAATATAATTTTTATAAGTGTATAGTCAGTCAAAAAAAGATTAATGCAGCCTGAGCAAAAATTATATTGTCAGCCAACAATATCTGATATGGTGTGAATGAAAAGTACAAAGTCAGTCACCGGTGACTGATGCAGTCCGAATGGAAAGTTCAAAATCAAACATAGGTGATTGACAGGACTCTTAATGCGTGATCATTGAAAATTCAGATGGTCACGCTTAACTTGATTTTACCTTTTTTCATGTATTTGCAAAAGAAAGCCTGCTTTATTAATACTACACGAACTAAGCTATTAACCAGCTCTGAGACTGCACGAAATATTATGGATCATTAACAAATTTTAAACTAAATTTGTCAACAAACTAGCTGTCTGTCTATATGCCTACTCGTGTGTGTGTAAACACTATAATTCAAAAGCGCGTGGTGTCTAAAATTTGTGATTTTCCAATTTTCTTCTTTTTTTTTATAAAACCTTTTGGATATTGTTTCTAAGTTTATTCTTTAAGAAGTCATTTTAATATTTGTATTTGTATAATACACATTTTAATACTATTTTATATTTTTAAATGCTATTTTTTCAAATTCTAAATTTTGGTAAATTTTTTTGTACAAATTTTGTAAAATCTTTGTTATATTTTTGGTACAAATTTTGTAAAATAATTTCTCAACATGTTCTGCTGTTTCTGAACTAGGCAATGATCAATTTATTTATTTAAAATGATTTTATAATTATTTCAATGCTTTTCCTAACACGAAAAAGAATTAAAACGTCATACTATTTATAAGTCAAACTTCAGCATTTAAAATTTAAATTAAAAAAAATATATAGCTTATTTCTTAGTTATGATATAAGATAATAATTTTGAATATGTGATGCATTTCTACAAGTGACCTGCAAAATTTAAAAAAAAATCATTTGATATATTTTTAAACTATAAGGGCTTTGCTTGATATCTTTTTTTAAGTAAAAAATATTTCTCCCAATTTTTAAAACTTTATTTGACTTTTAAGTCATATATTTTTCTTCAAAGGTGTAGAGCTAATAGATGTATGATTAAATCCTATATGGCTAGTAGTAAATATCTGCACTGTTCTATCCTTCAAACATTATTGCGAACTTAATAAAAATGTAAGATGACAAACACAGTTTATTTAAAATCACTTAAATTAAAGAAATCGGAACTTCAAATTTGTCAAATTTTATAATAAATATGAAAATCCCCCTCTAAATTGGAATACAAGAGAAGAAGAAACAACATGACATCACAATCCATGTGTTCCTTTTTATTAAGTTCACTGGCTTCACAGGCGCAGGGGACGGACGATGAAGATTATTATATCGATTGTGACAATCCATTTCACGCAAAAATTCAAAAATATAAGTAATTTATAAAATTTTCAAAAAATTTGCTTTCTAAATTGTTCTTTGTTGAATCTTATGTTCAACGAATTGTTGAATAATTATACAGAATAGGCATGCATTCAGTCTGTTTATCTTCCTAGCTTCTGCCACAGTTGTTAAAAACAAGCTATTTTGAAACTTTTAACACTGATTTTTATCGCCATTTACAAAGTTAATTCCAGAATGCCAAATATACAATGCCATGTTTTTTCCCCGGTTGATCTTGAAAATGGCCGATTCTCATCTAGATTGGGATTGCACATTCACAGAGTGATGGACAATTAGCAAAGCATGGCTTTCAATAGGTTCGTTCACCTTTAACATTTCCATCGTCACGCTCAGCCTGTAATTGGCCTGGGATTCCGGACGGCCATTTAAGGCTCATTAATTATTTCAGTGATAATTTCAGTTTTTGCCCCTGTATTTCAATATTTCAATTAAATGGCCCATGTCTTCTAAGAATAGGTGAAATTTGTCATTTGCTTCTTTGTAACGAATTCTCTGAAATGGAATTGGTAACTGATTGGGATATAAGATAGCATGTATATTAATCAGATGACAGGAAAGCATGACTTTAATATATCTGCTCAATCTTATACAATCCAAATTACTTTGTTAATTGAAAGAATGGTAGTCATACAAATACTGATTGATTGAAAATATAGCGGATGCTTACCTTATATTTAATTTTCTTTCAAAAATATTATGATTTTCATGGTTAATTAGTTCAGGTTTATAGCTCACTGATTTATATGGCCAGTTATTTGATAAAAACCATAAAAAAATCCTCGGCAGGCTGGAAGGCAAAGGTAGATTTCTTTACATCTAAGTTACTATCTGGCTACATAAATTGTTAATGTTAGAATCAGTTAAATTTAGGGCTCGAAAATCATCAGAACCTAAAATGTAAAGATATTGTAATGATTGAAAAGTTGTTCCGTAAAGTTATGATCGTGAAAGTTGTTCGTTTTAATGAGGCTCTAATTTGGTTAATTGGATTTATTTTTCTATCTTTAATATGAAGAAAGTTATAACGAAATGAAAATTTCAACTCCCCACCATTTCCACCCCCCCTCTTTGAGCTGAATGGGCCATTTACGAATTCGCCTGAGATTTTTACGTTTCTAACAACTTATTCCAAGCCAGTTAAAATGCAAACAAAATTATTTTAGTTATTCTGTTAATAAGATAACATGGGCAAAGCGCTATACGCACGTAGTAAATTATATATAAACTTTTGAATGAAGGGTAGTTTTGGTTCTAGGGTCTATGATCGGTCAAAGCAAATTTCTCGAAGTCCTGTCATGAGAACCATTGCAATAGGTAGTCTTCCTAAAGGAATATATCTAAAAGTTACCGACCTAGAAAGAACTGGAGACAGTCACTAATGCTTTCTTATCTTCTATGAAGATCTTTCAGAAATTAGGAATAACCATATTCTTTTGTTATGTTTCAGGCAGGTGTGTAGATTGAATGGATTTTAAGATGGCACAAACCGAAAATTATTTACTATTATTAATATATAACTAGCTGTGTTTGACGACTAGCTGATTCATTAAAAACGATAACTGTTTTTGATTTCATATAAATTTTTAATGTATAACTTAATGCTCATGATTTCCTTAACAAAATATTTCCAAGCATCAACTTGTGATAGGCATTGAAGTAATAATATTTTAAATAATCTTGAGCATGTTTTATTTATTTTATATATAAACATTACCAACTGAGTTGAGTCCAATATTATTATGATTCAATTAAGGCTAACTGTCGGGTTAATCTATTTTCTTATTGCATATTGCCTATCGCGATATTGTTCCGTCATTTTTTTTTATTAATTGAGCAAATAATAAAGGGAATCTTTTTTTCCCTTAGCTTTCAACAAGAAAGAAAATCAAACGAATAGAGTCAATGAAAAAAAAAATAGAAATGTGGCGAATTTTATTGCTGAAATAAAATGTATTGCTGAAAATTATATAAAAATGATTATAAAAAATATGTCAAAAAGCAGGTAAAAATTTTCCCTAAATTAGTAGCTTGAAAAAAACAATTCTTTAAATATAAAAATGAAGAGAAATTAATTTTTTTGCATTAATATTTTTCTCCAAGTTACAGCAAAAAAACTTCAAAATTTCTATTACTGTTTAAATGATTAAAATTTGGGAAAAAATCATTCTAATTGCTCTCTCCTAACTTCCAAAGTATATCTAAGCTGCATTTAGTAGCTTTTAATCAAAAGGCCTGTCCTATAGAGAGCAAATTTTCTCTCTTATATTAATATTAGAGTGCAATATAATTATTAAAAAAACCTAATGATATTTCCATTATTGTTAATGTTAACACAAACAGAATTCATCATTTTTTAAACGCTGTGTGCTAAAAAACCGTTTCTCCAAGAAAAGTAAATCTTTCACAGCGACTTATGAATATTTTTAATAGCTCTCCTTTAAATAACAAACTGGATTTGAAGGAATTTTATGTTCATTTACATACAAAAACAAAAGTAATTCTAATTGTAAAGCGTAAGGTAATATGATTTTAAAATCATTTAGAATTAGTTCTTATTTACTTAATTCAAGTTGATCGCTTCAAAATAACTTATTATTTAAAGAAAAAGCCTAAGTTAATGTGTTATCAAATCAAAATCATGCATTTTACTAAGTGAGAAGTAATATACTCTAATATATGCTGAAATATTATATATAAATTAAAATATTCAATTTGGTATCGTCAATGTTTGCATGAAATACAATTATGTAGTTGGCACCGATATTTAAATTTTTGATTGTCCCACAGAAAGAAATTTTAATAAATAATAATCTCCTTTTACATTCGATTTTTAAAAAAATAAAAACTAATAATTTTGTTAGAAATAGCTTTGTGTTTATTTTCATATTTAGATTTTATTAAATACTTCATTAGTATTATTTTACAATTTGTGGATTCATCAACTAATAGTTATTCTTATAAGAAGAAGCAGCAGCCATAATTATTTTTTTTCATGATTATATTAACATGAACAATTAAAAAATGATTTTATTTTACAATGCAGAAAAATTTCCAGCAGTAGAAATATTTTATATGCATATTTTGATGCCAAAAATAATTTGGATACTAAGATAAATGTATGAATGTGTAAGAGAATAAGAAGTTAAATTAATTAATTAAGAATTTAATATAATTAAGAATAAAAAGAATTAAATTTAATAATGTTAATTATATATGAATAATTTTTGTAGTTTTTAACCTTTTATAAATTATTTTTTGTGTTTTGAAAATAAGATTACAATCATAGTGCCAATGAACTGTTAAAAAAATTATCGTTTGCTATCTTGTCAAGAACAATTGTTTTTCTACAATATAAAATTTTTTTCGTAAGAAGTGAAAAAGATTTTTTTTTCATATACAAAAAACTCCTATACATCACAATTTTGAAGTATAATGAAAAATATCATGTGAAAAAGAATAAATAAGAAATAATTTTAAAAGCGTTGATATCTCACTCAATGAATAATACAAGAAAAAAATATTTTTCATTTATTTCACAGGATATTGTAGAACTTCGGTTAACTAAATCATTCTTTTCATTGCAGAGACTTTTGGTTTGGATGGGAACTTTCGTCTAGATGTTTCCATGGTCTGTCAAGCTTAAACGGAAGCCATTTCATCAGGATGTGGATTCATGTGGAATTTCTTTCTTCAACGTTAATGGGAAGGGAGGAGTCAGTTCTTTGTTCACCCTTCAAGTATTCTACTATAGTATTTCCTCAAATTAAAAGCTTGATAATTTAAAGAAGAAGGTTGGCAAAATTTGTTGAAATTTAAGTGAATATATAATTTTTAAAAAATCTGTTAAAGCGAAAATATTTTTGAAGATATTTATATACAAAATGTCTTTGCAGTTAAAACTTAAAATAAATTTTATTAAAATGTTATGAGAAAAATGTAATTTAAAGTTATTAAATTTCATCGATATTTTAAAGTATTTATCGAAATTTAATGTTATTGCTAGTACATCTTTACTAAAATAGAAAATCAAAATATTATTTCATGTTTTGGGATGGAATTAAGACGATTATTTCCTTAACTAAAAATTTTACATGAATAATAAATAATTTTGTATAGTTTCTATATCAGTTTATTTGACTTTTTTTATTTATTTCAGGCTTAATATTTAACATATATTCAAAGAATGTTATCCCTTAATTATTTCACTAAAGCATCTTTGGTAAAATATCTTTCATGAATTCATTTTAGTATTGGATTTTTGATGAATATCGGAATAAAAGCAAGTCTTACATCAAAAACATTAAATGAAAAAAATCTCACGGAACTTAGTAGTTTTCTAACACAGCTTGCATGTTTATACTCAGCATTCACCCGCATTCTTTTCAATAAATGTTCACCTAATTTAATTTCATTTGGTTTTCAACATTACACTGCTTTCGTATAGTGAAAGACCCATTTTTCAATTTTCTTCACAGATTATCCACATCATTTATAACAGAAGTTACTTTCCCATATTATATTGCAAGAAGAAAGAGTTAATAACGTCCAGCGAGTTGAAGATTGTTATTACGCAAAAACTCGAACCAACTCGGATTCCACGAACGACTAGAATACCATTTAAATACCAGATGGAATGATTTAGTGCTTGTGGATATATTAGTATTCTTTAGGTGACTGAATGGCGGGGCGTACATTAAATAATGGTATCTAGGCACGCAAAAGGTGAAAAATGAATCTTATTATTTCTGAAGATTGATCGAATCAACCTCAGTACATTCTATATAAAAGCTGAAATAATTTAAAATAATATAATAAATATTCACACGTTGACTACCAAAGACCAGTTAATTGCTAAAATTGTGTTGATTGAGGAAGTCTTTGGAGCTCTAAAGTAGTCAGTGTGTTTAATGAAAATGATGCATCCATTTATCAAAGTCAACGAAATTTCATTTTTTTAAAAAGGAACCGAGTATTATTCAATTATGATGGCATTACTTCCAAGGAAAAATATCTTATTTAAAATCTTGTTCAATCACATATAAATATATTTACTGAATATGTAACCAGAATTCATTAACTAAAGAAAACCACTTTCGAAGAAAAATATTTAAATACAAAACAATTGAAAATTTAAATGCTTGTATGAAATTATTTCTTTTAGATGAATATTTTGGTAATGCTTTATTAGCATAGAGAAGTTCACAAAAGGTAATGTCTTTCATCCCTATAATATTTTATGGAATATTCCTGGCAGTGTGCCAAAAAAGATGTTTGGAAAGTTGGTAAAAGTATTTTTTGTGATAACATAAATGATTTATTTTGCACTGCTGAAATCTGAGCTAATTTTTGACTATCTTATTTTTACATAATTTCATCATAGAATTGGTTTTATTTTTTATGTAATACTCCAATTTATTTTATATTTATTTGTTATATTTAGAATTATATGTGTTAAGTTACTATTAAAGATGATAAGATATTGATCAATGCATGGGAATCAATTTAATTTTTATGGTGAAAATGTCAATGTCAAGAATCATTATTTAACTTCATATTATCGTCTGAAGACAAATCTATTTTTTAATAAAATAAGGATTCCACCTTTATCGGTATTCCAAAATGGCGAATGGAATTAAGCAAACACCATTCATATTTTGCTTCTAAAATCAAGTTTCTTCTACAAAACAAAAGCCGATTGAAATATTACAAAAAGCATTTAAAAAAGTATCAAGACAAGAATAGTTAAATGGTAAAAAACATTTCACGAAGGTGTATAACCAAATAAAAATAAATATATTGTTATTTCTTTTGTTTGGTCGTCGTAATGTTGTTCACTATTAATTTCTTCTAGCAATCCAGATTATCTATAAGGAGTGCTGCAGTATTTGCATAAAGGATTTCATTGAAATCCACCTGAATTGAAATGAGACAATTCATGAACTGGCATTACGTTAGTACGCCTCCTCTCAAGACTATTACCTTTCGGGATTAACAAATACGTCGTCACATACTCTTTAGAGAAGTAAGATTCGTCGAACTTCCACAGAGCGGCAATGAGGTTTTCGCACAGAATTCGATTTTGTTAACTCTCTTCTTATAAATAATATTATATTGAATTACGTGGAAAACATGTTTAATATTCAACATATTGGCAGAACTACTAGAACTTGAAAAATACATTTTTGGAATGGCGACTCCCTATCTATCTGTGAAAATGGATCAAAACTATTTTGAGAAGGACAGAGGAAATTTGTATAGGCTTTACTCCACATTTGAAAATTTGTACCAATTTTTGAACGAATTTTTTTCTAGATATTTAAGAATTTTTACCAGACATGTAAACATTTTTACCGAACGAATTTAAACGAATTTTTTTCGGACAGACAAAGATAGCCTGTCGGTGCGAATTGTTCAAGTGAACTCAATAATTATAAAACATAAAAATCAAAACAGGCAAAATTGCGTACATTAGTTTAGCTTCTCAAATGTAGATTTTTATATAATTTTGAGCCAATTCTATCAAAGGGTTGACCTTCTATTAGTCTGTGCTTTCTCATGCATGAAAACACAATGACTTAGATGAATAAAGTTTGTATGTGATTATGTGAATATTACTGCAATTCTATGGCAGATTTTGGTATTAATTAAAAAAGAAAAGATTCCCAAAATTCAGTTTCGATTTACAGACACTTAAATATTAATCACCAAGAAAATTGCCAAAGATCGAATAGTAGATTCAATGAAAATGCTAGCTTCCCGCCAAATATCTATATTTCGTAACTATTGTTCACCAATGTCATACAAGGCAACCGGGGCCTTACCCAAGTCCCATATTTTTATGCAGGCACATGAGGGATAACACTTTTATTACTGAGTACCTGCAGAATAATGTTTCAAGAAGATAATTTCCAGTTTTTTTCTTTCTTTACTGCATGACAAATTGTACAAATACTCTATCACTAATTTTCGTACATGCTATTGCGGACTGATATGCATTATGGAAGGCTCTCAACTTCGAAATCGAATCCTTGGAAAATATATCCTGTATAATGGCAGTGGCAAAGACATTTCAATTACAGACTTACGCGATTTTATAAAAAAAAGGGTGTCAAGAATTCTTCTAACTGCTCCAAATGCATATCGAGTATGCAGATTAGAATCTATTTGACGCAGCATGCAAACTCTCACTTTCCTGTATCTGCAAAAATAAGGATAAGGATGGTAAGTTGCACCATTAGTGATGACAATATATATCTCCTTGTGAGGGATGCGCGCTTGAGTTGCTGGCATTCAAGACCATTCTGATCACATGAGCTGTATTTATCATTTACAGTGATGCAGTCATTCAGATTTACCAGAAGGTTATGTTGTTATAACGGAGTGATAACAATTTGAATTAAAGTAAGGGAGAAAGAGCGTTCGCGCACGCACGCACGCACGCACGCACGCACACACACACACGCACGCACGTACAGACTAAATTTTATTATCTTTCTCACTGATGAGGTCTCATTCATAAAGGTATAGTCTAAATATCATTACAATAATAGAATACTTTCCAGAGTACAAAAGCTTAAATTAATAAGAATGCATATTGCCGTCTTATATCTTTACTGTAAAATAAAAAAAATGCAAAATAATCAGTTTTGTTTAAAAAAATTATATTCATTTTAATTATATTTAATGATGTTTAATTTATTTCAACTTCAATAAATGAATAAAGTATAAATTGATTTTTATTCACGTAATATGCTTCTAAATTTAGTTTTGGCCTTTTTCAAATTACAAAAGAACTGGAATAAAGTACTTTTGTCATCTTAACCAAATAAAATTAAAAATAAAACAAAATTATCTTCAACAAAAGTTTTAAAAAAAGCAGATAAAAGCCAATTTAAATATCATACCTATTTTTTTTATTCTGACTTCTTTAAAGGTTTAGGTTTTTAATTAATTAGATGGTTGTTAAAACTAATCTGAAGTTTTAAGTAATGGTTACATCTTTAAGATTTTATTTACTCAGTGACAACTTCAGTAAATCTTCACAGACCGACCCCAGATTTTAGGAAAAATAAACACAGAAAGTAAAATCATTTTTAAGGAATAAATAAATATTGCTTTTAATTATTAATAAAAAAAGTTTTTGTACTATTTTCTTTGATGAAAAAACAAACAAACTTAGGCGAATATTTATTTTAGATTCATTCTCATGTTATGGTATTTTGCTCCCATTTTCGGGTGATGATTTATTTTTTATGCATGAAATTATGAGCTATTATGAGCCTAGACGGATATTTATTTTTCATTATTTACTACGAAATTTTTTATACCGCTCCTCACCAAACTATAAGAAATAATTGAGACTCAATATCTATGCTGCGTGGGAGAAGGAAGTGAACTATTTTTTATGAAAAAGAACAAAAATATCTGGAAGCAAAATTAGTATTCTTTACGTAATAAGACTTAAAATATTTATCATATTTACAAGATCATACTTCTTATCATAGCTTCAACAATAAAAAGGATTGCGAGGGGGGGGGGTGAGGTTTTACGAGGACTTCTGCAATAATTAACTACACCAGCTGGAGTGATCTCACCGAACTTTCTCGCATACTCTATAGTAATTGGGTGTAATTAATCCCATATCACTAGTAAACAATATTTTCGAAAGAGCCTATTGACGTGTGATCTTTGGCAATTAATTGCTGGTATGTGGCTAATACACAAACACCAAATCACCGAATGTGCATTTTGGATGCCATTTTTCAGGCCAATCGAAATCAAAACTTGACACAGAACTAAAGTTATAGTCACACAAACACATATTCAAATTTCATATTCATGTCAATACACGTTTTTGTGTTATTGCGTTTATATGTTTGTGAAAGAAAAAATCTAGGGATGGTCAATCCTAGATTTGGTTCTAAATTTGATAAAGATTTAAATTTAAGAAACTAAATCTGCATACTAAATTTTAACCATCTAACTTTTTCTTTCTTTTTGCTATCGTATTCTGTTGCACTCAAACAGCCGGATAGACTGACTTTTACTCAATGAATTTTTGTGCTTAGTTTAACAGAAATAGGCAAATTTGGCGCAAAGATATATACCAAATTTCATTCATATATCTCAACGCAATTTTGAGTTTTTGTGTTCACAGACAGACAAATAGACAGACAGATTTCAAAAATGTGATTTTTGGGTTTGAGAAATCTGAGACGGGAAATTCATGAGTTCGATTTTTTTTTCTTATGATTATAATATTTTTCTTTCAGCATATTTCGTATACGAAAGTAAAAACAATTTTTAAAAAAAGATTTGAATTTCTAGTCTCTAAGTTGTAAAGTTTTGAGCTTTAGTCATCTATCCGTGTTTTCAAAATTTGCTCTATTACATGTGAGGCATTACGAGCATACAAAAAAGTATTTAATATTTAATAACATGCTTTGGTACAAATCTAATAACTAAAATAATGAGACGAATTTTTGAAAAATATATTTAAAATATATATAAAAAAAAACTTTTAAAGTTTCTTAAGAAATTATTCGAAAATTGATCGCACTAAAACTTTTAATTGCTAAAATTCTAAAACTTTTTAGAATTTTGCAGCAATCTAAAAATGTTTTTCTTTGCAATAATATGATACGAAGTTATTGCCGATAAACGATACAATTTTGATTAATTTTTGATTAAAAGTCTAATAAATTTTGAAGATATTTTCTTCGCGAGCTTTAATTACTCAGGAAGAAAATCTAATTTGGTAGGTTTAGGTCCAGCGACCTGTCCTATAGAATGTTTTGGAAGATTTTTTACAAAGTATATCGTATCACGCAATTTACAGAATGTAAGCTATATTATAAATATTGCCATTATTGATTAAAAATATTTATCTTTAGTTTGAATAAATATATTTCTTTGATAACCAATTCTGCAAAAGGACGTAAGAAATGTGTAATATCACTTCAGTTCAAGTATTTTCAGGCTGAAATTGCTATATAATTTCTCCTAATTAAATAAAACAAAAACAAGAAAAAATTCCTTAATGCAATTTCCCTAATTACTCTACATAAAAAAAGAGGCAATTTATTTCATTCCTAAATACCTGTTTACCACCAAAATGCAAGACAATGGAAATTTCCCGAAAAAAATTACACCACCATCTCTATTAAACCAGAATGCTAAACAGGGCTACTTCATTGTGAAAAATGACATAAGGCGAAAACGAAAACAACAACAGCTGCATCCGTTCCATATCCGTCTCCCCCTACCAGACAATTCAGGTGGCGCATTCCAAAAATAAACCCGTGTAGTATCTCAGGTCGGTTTCTCAACAATCCATTAAGAGAGAAAGCTAACGGTGTGTCATTAAAAAAGAATCGGAACTGGAAACAAAACGGTTCTGAAAAAAGAAGTGTTCAACACCCGGAAAGAGGGTCATAACCAACAGTGCGGGCTTTAGAAGATGATATTTGGGTCGACTTTGCCAGCTTTTTGTTTTGAGTGATTTCGCTTTCGGTGCGGGTCATTTGAGCAGGTTAAGGACAGAAGAATACTTGATGTGCTTGTCTGAGAGATTTATTGTTTTTGTCCGAGTCGACCTTCGAATTTAGTTAATTGGTAAACTGTATCCAGAAAGTCCATAATCGTCGAGAATGATTTGCGTAACACCTTTGTAGAAATATGGTTGTAGCTAGAAAGTTTGTCCAGAGTGAAGTGGATACAGATTTTCAATTAATCGTATTATAAAGTCTGAAAAGAAAATGCAATGCAATAATTAAAAAAAATCGTTTGATAATTCCTTATTTTGAGATATTCCAGAATTTGATACAATCCGTGTTTGCCTCCCTAGCTTTCAACATCAAGTGTCATACACACAAGGACTAAAGAGAAAAAAAAAACACTACAGTTTCTTCACATTCATATGCATTCGTAAATATCTTTCAAATAGAGATTTTCTTCGTAACCATTAGCCAAATTATTTTACATTGGATATTTTTAACTGCATCATCATCTAGTATATTATGATAACCAGTGCAATAATCACAAAACTCGTGTTCTTTTTTTATACATAATATCTTTCTGTATATTATTACTTCAGATAATTTTCATATAATATTTCAATGTAGAGAGCTGCAGTAAACGGTTTTATATTATTGTCATTCTTATAAGCTTGTTAATTCTGTAAATATTCTGGTATTTTATAAAATTCCCGTACCATGCCCATCAAACCGTTCAGTGACTAGAATGGTTCCGGATACCAGCGTATGAGACAGCGTTTTGTTCTGTATGTACTTACATCTAACTGGTGCTATTGTGACGATCATAACTGAAAAATATAACAAAGAAAATAAATGAAATTCTTATGTGGTTTTTACAGAAAAATTGTAGATCTGCATCAGATTTCGAGCTCACTCTGTATGTAGTCAGAAATATGAAATGTTTTCTCATTTCGCAATATTGTTACAAAGCTGTGATGCTGCTTGTCAGCATGGTTGGTTCTATCATCGGAAAGACTGATTTACAGTCATTTTTATAGGATGCTACCACATGCCGCGCCAGTAATCCCAAAGCTTGGCGACCAACATGGCGACGAATTTGGTGATTTTGGCTATAAAATGGATAATGCTTGAAACTTCGAGAATTCTGTAGATCCGTCCATTAGGAACCGAGATACGCCTGATTGCTCTAGAAGCTTCTAACTCCGCGTCCCGGGAACTATAAAAGGACAACAGTCTCAAGCTGCCGGTAATTGTAGTCGGAGTCGCCGGCAAGTAACGAGTCTTCGAGGGGATAGCGAAGCAACAGTGGAGTGCTAACGTTGCGTGGAGCTGCTGTGTGCCGAATTCTGTTGTTTACTGTGGAAGCAGCTTCGCATATTTTGTGTAGTAACCAGTTGTGAGAAGTAGTGAGTCGGCAGCTAAAACGAGAATTTCAGCCGTTGGAGAGACCGTAGAACGAAGCTCCGAGGATCCTCTCTCCTGCTGGATTCTGTCTGGCCACTTCGTGTGCTGTGGACGATTACTACCTGTGGGCCACTGTCTGCTGTAGTGTGCTGTCCTGTGTTCATCTTGGCTGTAAATATTTGTCTTCTTTGTATACTCGTGTCTTCATGTAAATAAACGTCGTCGTTATTTTCTACTGTCACCTGCTGATTGTGTTTTCATACCATATACCCACTATCAAAAAAATCCGGCGGTGAGGGAAATCTGTAACAATATACTCAAAACGTCCAAAGTTAAGAAAAATATAGAGAGTCGATAGTAGAATACATTTGAATGGCTAATTTTTAAATATTTATATGTAATTCTGACCTACAAAAGGAAGTTCACAATGAAATGAATAGGTATGTAGAGTGAAAGTATTCAGTTATAATTTTACAAAGATTTTCGCTGTCTACTAATCATATAAGGCTACTTCGCACAGCCTAATGAAAGGTATTCGATTAAATTTGAATGACCGGACAACCATGACAACATTTGTTGAAACTAAGTGTGAGTCCCAAGGGCAACGGTACAACTTTTCCCATATTAGATACGTCCAGTTATCGGTAGAAGATAGTGGTAGAAGATGGGTAGAAGATTCACCATTTTTGTACCCACCAAGGCGGCAAAATGCAATCACCATGCCAGAAGCTTCATCTTCATATCTTAGGTGCTTCCCAATGAGGGTTTGTTGTATAAGACTAACTTAAGAATTCTATATCAATTTTAAACTTTAAGTTACACTAAAGATATTTAGAAGTAATTTTCACTTATTTAAATGATGACAATGGTCCCAAGCATAAAAATTTCTCGTCTGATCAAAGAGAGGCGTCGGATTTTCTGTAGCAGTTTTAACGTGCACCAGAATGATGATTTTGCGGTAAAAATAGAACTCGAAATCCCGGTATTACAAAAATCTTGTCACTGTGATATTAGTCCTTAGATTACCAAATTTTGCTCTCTCGGGGCACAATTATAGAGAAAATATTGCAATCATTAAAAACTTCGAGCTCGAAATTTGGACAACTCTCTACAATTTCAGATTCCCCTGAGTTCGAAAAACAAATTTTTGGCCTTATGTCTGTCTCTCTGTCAACACGATATCTAAAATAACTTTTAGCCAGACTGCTAAAATTTGACATATGAAATAGAGGTCGAATTTGCAGATTTACTACCAAATTTTGAACGCAATCCATTCTCAAAAAATTTATTTTTCTACCTGGCTGTTCTAAAACAAGTGAACTCGGTAACTACAAAACGCGGATAATTAGGTATATAAAAATCTAGTACATAACTTTATCATCCAAAGTATAGAGAGTACTTATCAAATTTTGAACCAAATCCGTCAAATATTTGGCCGCTTGTCGGTCTGTACTTCTGTATGCATGTAAGCGCACTAACACATAATAAAAAATAAAAATATTTAAATCAATAAAATTCGGTATGTTAGCTTATGACAGAAATTGTTGTTTTCTTGCAAATTTTAATGTCAATTGACCAGCAAAAAGGCGTCTAAAATATATATTTTCGCAATAGATTCAGTAAAAATGCTAAATTCAAGTCAAAGATTTGTATTTTGTAACTATTTTTTTCCATTTACATGCAAGGTTTTCTCAGCCTTACTTAAGAGCCATAATTTTATCCAGAGAAGGAGGATAAGATATTTATTAGAGATTATGTATGAATTCAACCTTTTCAATTGGTTCATTTTCAAATCTTTTTTAAATCTATTTTTCAACAAAAATGTGTTGGATAGGCTCTATGGAAATTAATCATACTTAATCGCAACCGTATTATTAGAAAAATAAAAATAAAGTTATGGATCATATGCGTCCCACCGTTTCTACTAGCTAAAATCATTACATGCCATTGGTATACTCTGATATAGGCAAAATAGCAAATATTTCACAGATATTTTTTTCTTTAGAATTGTTTACACATAATGTCTGTAAATTGATATGTATGATAAGATGAAAAGAATGGTTTGCGAATTGGAATTTGGTACTCAGTACATAAAGTTTTTATTCTTTTTCCATAGATTCTGCTGAGCTCTGAATCAGAGAACAAATGCACCCCTAATGGATTTAGAAGTTGGGGAAAAGAATGCACTACAGCAATACCATTGCTTAAAGGCTTCTATTCGACAAACATTAGACTACCCATGGGATGCACACATCCCACGAAATAGAATATAAATATCAATAGAATTATACCCATTCTTGAACTCACTGAATATTGCACAATATTTATGATTTAATCGTATAGACAAGAATATTAAGTTTAAAAAAGGACCTGTTTCCATTGACAGCTTTGAATGAAATTCTGATACAGATCTTCAATTTGTTCTAAATATCCTACAATATCAAATTTCTTCTTCGGTCTTTCTTAAACATACGTCTTTGAATTGCGTCTCTCGAAATTCATTATGAAATTATTTTAAACCATTTTAAAAAGAAGATTTTTGAATCGAAATACAACCAGGATATGGATTTGCTTCTTGGATAATAAATATTCACAAAGAAAAAAAATTCTTAAAAATTTAATTACATTGTTAAATAAAAAGGAATTAAAATATTTAGAACATATAATCGCACTAAAACTATTTTCACACTACTTTTCAATTTTTTTTTTTTTGTAATTTTATTTTCAATTTCCATTTACTTTTTTTCTTCCATTTCTATTAAAATTTGAAAAGTTATTTTAAAGTGTATTTTACCGAAATATTTTCTATTGTTTTAGATACTGGATTAACACTCATGCTAATTATGATTTTAAATTTATTTTAAAGTGTTTGTTATTGTTTCTATGTGATTATAAATAAATTTTAAAAGTTAAATAATAATAAATAAATGAAATATTATTCTACCAATTATTATTTTGCCATGCTTTAAATAAGATCTCCTTATTGTTTAAACACTTGTTTTTTTTAAATTTAGGAGTTTTGTTTGGAATATTCAAATACAATTAATTCTAATGCTTAGTTTTGCAACTACAATGCTTTCTAACCTTCGTATATGTCAAAAAAAAATTCTTTGAAATTAAGATATTGCACACTTTTGAATTCAGTTCGCCAAAACTTCATTAAAAGTTCTGGTGAAAAAAAAGTTTAGTTAAAGCTTTCGACATAAGTAATTACAAACAACACGAAACGTTCCAAACAGGAAGCGTAAACTGCATATTCATCATGGCATCGTATATTTTATGTGTTCCGCATTGTATGTTACAATGAGCTTCATTTTTATGCTTCAAGTATCTGAATAATAACTAACTTAGAATTTCATTAATCTAGTTTTTAATAACCTTGAAATTATATTTAAAGTTATGGAAGGTCGTAGTGGCCTTTGTCTCAACGAGAAATTCATCATAATGAGAGATATGTTAGTCTTAACAAATTTCAATAAACATAGAAATTTAATAATTCATATTTTAATTAAACAACAAAAAAGTATATATGTTATCATTTGTATTTGCTTACATTACCAATATATAACAGTAATATTTAGTCATTTTGCTTTTAAGTTATAGGAGATTTATTTTAGACAGTCAGCGCTTAACTAAATTTCTTAAACAATCTGTTCCTTCTCGGGAAGCGCCCCGGAGAAGACAGCCAGAGAATGATTTTCTAGTTTCTTTAATAAAATAAAAATAAAGCAATTTGGAAAGCTATCCAATTAAAATATTTCAGTAAAGTTTCACAGATAAGTATATTTAATTAAATTTTTCTTTATGAAAAGAATGAAAAAGAATAAAATAATTTCAGAAATTTTTGGAATATTAATAAATTATTGTATATATTTTTTTAAAAAATATGTTTGGCTCCAGAGCTCGAACAGGACACTACATTGCTGTAATTAAGAAGGGATACTGGGATTGTAGCTGCCATATATTATTTTTAACAGGTATTCAATGAATTGCTTTTCAATTTTTCATCGAGTTTTTTTTATTTTATGGTTTAACTTTAGATTTTTAATCGTGAATCTGGCGCTTAAAAGGGTTTGAAGTAATGAAAGGGGTGTTCATCTTATTAAAAGACAAAGAAAGTGGAAATTAAGACATGACGAAAAAATCAATTTCACATGGTTTTGAAACAGTTTCTAAAAACCCAATTCATTTCTTCAAATCTTTAAAAAATACCAAAAAAGAAGCGATTAAAAATTTCTAAATCCTTGAAATTCAACAAGATTGATGAATCACTATTGAAAAAGGTTACAAAAAGGCACAAGTCAAAAATAAACTCAGGTCTTGGTTGCTTATTAAGGATAAAACGATTGAATGTGCTGAAAATTAGGAAACTAATATTAGGGATAATAAAAAAATTAACAACATGTATTCTTATATATTTCGAAAAATCATGTTTCATTTCTTAAATCTTTTGAAAATATTTAAAAAGGACAGGTTAGAAACTTCGAAATCCTTAAAATTTAAAAAGATTGATGAATCATTATTCAAGTAGGCTAAAATGAAGGCGCAAGGCAAAAATATGTTTAGATCTTGGGTGCTCACAAAGGATCAAGCAATTAAATATGCTATAAATTAGGAAATTAATTTTAAGAATGAAAAAATTGACATAAGATTATCAGTTGCATGACAATAAATGAAATTGATAATATCCATAGAAATGAAATGTGTATGTATCAAAATTTTTAAACATCGGATTTTATCCTAAGAACTTCAAAGGGCATATGTATATAAAAATTTGGCTTTCTATGACCTTACAGAAAGAAGGATTCTTTATATTGAGTAAATGACTTTCTCTACGGTTCTATAATATGGAATATTTTGTGCTTGATTTCGTCATAAAATGGAGAGAATCACAAAATCATTTTAAAATATTACATCTTCCCAGTGATATACAAGGTGATCGTAATAGAGAAACTTGTTTTACTCAGAGTATTCTGTAACTGTAAATAAAATGTGAATTGATTCGAAAATCTATAGATAGACAATTCAAAGAATACACTAGAAGATTCTACAAAAATAAATAAATAAAAATATATCTATAATTTTTTCCAGAAAATACAGTTATGGTAAGTATTAGAGAAAAATGCCTGAAAAAATGCGATAAGTAATTATGTGTTGTTTTAATATTTTCATTATGCTTCTTAAAAATGCTGGTTTCACAGTTTGAAACATTATGGCAGTCCAAAAAATAATCACAGTAACGTTGCAAGCTCCTAGCAAAAATATTTTGATATTTTTCTTGGATCCTTTAGCATATCCTTTAAATTTCCTAACTAAAATTTTTTGAAAGAACTCTAATTTTAATACAGCTACTGTGTTTTCTCAGTAGGTGAAATGAATTACAATCTGTATTTGAAATAAAATTTCATTTTTGTTACATGTGAACCAAGCTTCCCACGTCTCTCGGTAGTGTTTTGTGCACAATCATTATCACATAGACAGTATATAAATTGAATGATAGGAACCAAAATCTTATAAACATTTTCAATTTTAGTCTCAAATCCAGATATTAAATCTTGATTCACTAGTTCGTTGCACTTCTGAATTATCATCTTGACAGACAGGTAATCTTTCCGCTTTCCCGATTTAATCGAAAATTCAGATAAATACAGATATAATCAGCGGGAGCGGTCTCCCGCTGTCCCGATCAGGTCTTTCTCGCGTACCCTACAATAAAGATCTTATCGCCCTTTCTCCGCATTAAACTGGAGACATTGGAGTGAGGCTGCGAATGTTTTGCATGAATTGATGAACGGTAATTACGAAATATTGATCTTTGGTGTGAATTTGGAACTCTTACTGAATTCACGATAGTGTGTATTTGGGGCTCCTTTTTGAAAGCCGAATGAAACCCTAATTCGACTCAAAATTACAGTTGTAGTCACAAATGAACATACCGAATTTCATTAATGACTTTTATAAGTCATTGTGTTTATCTGCATATGAAATTACAGACTTACAGACAGTCAACCGTTCGAAGGAGTTGGATCAAATTAAAAAAAAATCTATATTTTTAGATATTAAACTCGTGTACCAAATTTTATTGATGTAACTCTATGCATTTTGTACTGTGAATGATTTTGTTCAAAACTGGATAGGAATATTTTGTCTTCATTTTAAACACCAAATTTCAGTCACCATAGATTCAGACAGGCAGCCATAAACCAAAAATGTGTTTTTCGAACTCAGAAAGACCTGAAACGTGTCAATGCGTCAAACTCTCGAATTAGAAACTTTTGGCGAATGCAAAACTTCCTCTACACTTTGTAAAAATTTGGTATAAGATTCAAGTATCGAATTGCTTCAATATCAGTTTTGCCTTCTCGTGTACGAAATAGGCAAAAGAAAGTACTTTAATCGTCAAGATTTGGAGGAATTTCTGCGTTTCAGACTTCGATAAATAAAAAAACATTCATTTTTGGAATAATCTTTGTCTATCTATTTATGAACAAAATAACTCAAAAACGTTTTGAGCTAGACGGATGAAATTTGGTATATGGTACTTACCAAACATTTGTAGATTTCAATCAAGTTTTAAACAAAATCCATTCGAAGGAAATTTGTCAATACAGTGGTCCGAATATGAAAAATAAATAAATTTAGATAAAATACAAACCTCGAAAAAACAATTAGATAAATAAACAATGCGCATAGCATCTAAAAAGATAATAAATGTTAAAAAAATCGAACATAAGAAGAACGAAAGAATAACGTTAAGTATATCTAACATCATATGAAATAAATCATATGACTAACAAAAATAATTAAAAAAGGCAGGAAAACTATTTTTTTTTCTGAAAACCACCAATTTGTTTTTCTTTTGCCCAATAATTAAACTAATCAATATTAATTTAATTAAAAATTGGAGCAAATAGTGAATTTATTTTTATATCCTAGCAAAATGGGATGTCCAGTCACTTTAGTTTAACAAGAAATTACACAATTCATTTTCTATAACATATGAATTGGGTTATTTGCAAGTGAAAGTGAAGATGGCCACATTCGATTTAGAATAAAGGGCATGAGGGTCTCCCAATTACGTCATGAGTGTTTTAGGAACTGTGTTAATCACTCCCGAAATATGTCACTGTTTAGTCTGGATAATTTCAATGAGAATAAGCAGATGATTTTGAACATGATAAGCACATTCGAGGTTAAGCAACTTTGAAAGGAGCAGTAATGCAAACGATATTTTTTAGGAGTTGAAGTATATGTTTTTTCCCAAAAATTGTTTGTTAATTCGCAGTAAAATAAATTTCGTTCTGCTAATCGACAGATGCTTAATTTATTGAATTTTAGCATTGTTTGAATGAAAATATTTTGATGACTATGTAATCCGAGAAGTTTCCTGTTCAATTTGGAATGCTTATAAAAATAAGATTCCAAAACCTACTTCCTTCTATAAAAATAATTGGTCTTTTTTATGAATAATTTATTTATAACAAAAATAAATAAATAATAAAAAAAGTTTTTAAAAATAGTTTTTATCAATATATTTAAAGGTTAAAGAAATGATTTTTTTAACCTAAAGTTTGGATGCCAAAATAAAACCGCAATAAGCATAGGCAGAAATATTCGAAGTAAATTAGAATTTTTATCATATTTTTTCTTTAATTTTTGATTAATGCTTAGAGGGTGCCTGTCATAGGATGTATTTATAGCTAGATTTCTTAATATTATTTCAATAAGTTTTTCACGTTTTTATAATTTTGGATTATTTTAGTTTAAAAAATTCGTTTTATTTCTTTAATAAAAGCATATCTTATTTTTTAAATTTCAAATGCTTTTAACTTTCCAAACTTTAATAAATTTCAATATTCAACTGTTCTATATAGTGGTAACTTGTAATCCATTTTTCATCAATTCACAATAAAATAGCGACTTCCTAATATTTATCAAAATTAGCCTATTAATTGATAACTAAGTTTTGAAAATTTTGAATATCGTCTTGCTATAAAAATATAGAAAAAAAATAACTCTTCTCTTCTCTTCTCTAAAACGAATTTCGAGAAATCTGAAAATATGTTAAATATAGATTACAGTATTCCAGTTTTTGAACCTACGAAAGAAGTCACGTTAAATAAAAGTGTGCAGAACACAAATAAAACAAGACATAAATTACATGTAAAATTTCATATTTTTAAGCCATTGCATTTTTATGTTAACTAGTTTACATATTTATGACTAAGAGACTAGTTTACATATTTTAGACCAAGAGACGTTCCATCCTTTGAATGTCTCTTGGCCTATACTTTCAGATATAGTTCTAAATTTGAATCAGATATAGAAAATACTTGAATCAGATATAGGACTAAATTTGATTCGGATTTACACTTTAGATATTAAATTTGTTTATTAAGTTTTATAAATTTTTCGTTTTATAATGAATTTATATTCAGACAGCCGGACAGACAGACTTCCTCTAAATGTATCCCGTTCAAAGTTTAATAGAATCTAGAAATTTGTGTAAAGACTGTATGCTAAATTTTTTTCGTCTAACTCAAAGCAGATTTAAGTTTTCACTTTCACAGACAGACATAATTTTAAAAAATGTGTTTTCGAATTCGGTCTGAAACGCAAGAATTTGTCAAAATCTGGAATTTGAGTTTTTTGACGAATACCATACTTTCTCTATGCTTCGTTTACAAGGAAGTAAAAAGCAGTTTTTGTGTTTCACATGAATACAAATCGATTTCATTATTCATCACAGCCAATGACAACCACGAAGGAAACCTAAAATAAACCGGCATCCTTGCCAATATTAAGGATACTGTCCAATATCGACATTCTTGATACTGCTACTCATAAACAAATTCCGGATGTATTCAACACCAGTTGAAAACTATTGGAAAATACTTGGATCACGAATAAGAATCGGAAATTGAAAATCATCACGATTTTGCATACTTTAACCGTGAGTTCCGTTTCAGTGGTTGAGCTTTAGTTGAACGAACTTCATTTCTGAAAGGTTAAAAGGGGAAATAAAAAGGACTACATATTACGCTTAAAATTTTTCTTCTATTGAATATTAAAACAAAGATAACCTGCTATATGTTGAGTAACTGAAACAGTGAGTCACTCCTGACTTGCTGTAGCATATCGGGTAATTCAGTGAATTGGAGGGGGACAATATGGGGTACAGTACAGTACAGTACAGTGACAATACGGGGTCAATCAGTGACAACACTGAGACGGGAGCTGCAATTGGAAACACACAGCCCTCTCCTTGGAAGGCAAGCACTCTCATTAAAAAAAAAATCAACACCACACTTCATTTTACCAACCATAATGCGGATAGTTTCTCATGACCGTATTTGGGATGCTCTCTAGGTGAGGGGTTATGTAACGAGTAAAGAAAATAAAACTAAAACTAAAATAAATAAATAAATGGGAAGTATTCCAATTTGTGGTTTTATTTATGATTACGACTGTTTTCCACAGTTTCAACAAAGATGCCGAAAGAAAGATTCCCCTTTTCCTTGTATTAGCATTATTTAACCACGCACACAGAACAAATTTGAGCACAAATTAGGGATCATCGTTGCATGCTTTCTCGAAGTCGACGCGTATAAGTTTCTCATGTGATTCAACGAATATCAATAAAGATTTTACACATTAGTTATAAATAATGACATAATAAAAAAAAATAGGATTTTTTTTTTTTTTACAATTGCATGAAATTAGAAAGGAAAGTTAGTTCTTAACAAGTTTTTTTCCCTTGGTAAGGGAATAAACAATGACTTTTGAAAAATTTTTTTGAAAAATGTGAGAAGGGCACTGCTGTTCTTCAACTCCAACAGATGATTCAATATTCAGTTTATATGTATTATTTTGAAAAGTCAGCATCTGGGAAATGTCGATATTCTCTAGTGATTGTCAACATTCCTATAATCACTTAATATTTTCTGAAATAATGACTAATGACCATTATTAGTCACTTTCAATGTTAAAGTCGATATTCAGTATCCATTAATGGTAAATGTTGAATTAAGAGGTTTTTGTTGGGTTATGACAAGAATGCAATAATTTAAATCACGCATTATTATTTAAAAAAATATTATGATATATTTTAAAATAGGATACAGATTAAGTTACAACACATGCAGATAAACTGTTGAATTTAAAGAGAAAAATACATTGTAAAAGAAAAATAATACCAGTAAGAAGCTTCCACAAATATAATGCAATTTACTTACAAAGCCTAATTTATTGCAATGATTAAAACTATTATGATAGCTTCTCTCTCTGTGTCATTTGAGTTCCTCGTTTCATTTCTTACCAGAATTCATCTGGGCTTGTCAACCTATACCGGTGATGATTCAAATGCATCAGAATATAACCAATTATTCAATGTTTTGCTAACTTATATGATATGTATATAACGATACTCCCTAGCTAACTTATGCGATATTCCCTAGAAATTAATGACATCTTCTAATGGCAATCTTTCATATGGCAGGCAACATGTATACATCAAATCTGTAATTTAGATCTTTCATATGGTAATTTATCTATCTTCATATATGAGATAACATCTCTTCTGACATGCGTACAGTACGACAATATGAAATAAACAAAAGCGCGTACTGGATGTCCGCTTTAATCGTGTCACAATAGTTAATTTTTAAATCGTTAGAGATAGGTATTCTATTTGATAAATATAATACCTATTCTATTCTGACTAAATGGCGCTCAAAATTACATGTCATTTAAGTCAGTGAATGCCTTTCAGAAAAAGAGTAATTATATAATTATATTATATAAAGAGCAATTATATTCTTTACACATATAATTACTCTTTATATACAAACATTTTACATAAAAAAGATTCGTTATTTTGCACTTAAAACTTATCAAGTTATTAAAATCAAAATCTTTTGTGATAAATTTTATAAATCTTCACAAATCTTCTCCTTCTGAGCAAAAACTCACATTTTAATTTGTCACAAAAAACATTAATTATATTCAGACGATTTCTTTTCACTGCTCAAAAACCAAAAACATGTATAATGAAGAAAATGTAATGCGGATAACTAAATATATTTCTATATTTTCAGAAAAATACACATTTATTTTTCACTATTTTTCTTTAAATTAGATTCTTTCCTCAACGCCATCTAGGGGGAAAAATTAAAAAATAAAGTATAAAAATCTTTCTCTATCTCTTAAAAAATAACAATTATTGTACTAGAAAATTTTCTTTAAAAATACAAATAAACTAGACCTAAAACCGAAAACCACTTTATAAAGTATAAAGTTTTAAAATAATGTAAGATGTTATGCTAATTATTTAAAATCACTTAATAATAGTCTTTGTAAGAGTAAATATAAAATGGAACATTATTTTAAAAATTCGAAATTCGAATTTTTTTAGATTTTATTTATTTATTGATATATATATATTGCAATTTTATATTATGATCGGCTAACAAAAATTTAAGGTATGCAAAACAATATTGGCAAGCTGCTTTTAGTATGATATTAATGCATAACTTTATTAGAAGATTTAAAATTTAAATAATGCATTCACAAATACTTTGAAATAATTATTTATCGTTCTCTAAATTAAGAAAGATCATATTATTATTATATTGTTTATGATAATTATTAATTAGCGATGCATTTTCTTTTCTTTGCCGTGGCATGTTTTTTAAAGTAAAAATTCGAAAAAAGTTTCTTTTATAGTTAACTAGCCGCCTTTGGCGACCAGCCGGTTCGCCAGTATTACCGCTCGCTAAAATTTTCAATTAAATATTTTAAGTAACAGGTCTCTTAAAGGATTCTCAAACAAAACATTTTTAATCTTCAAATTTTGATAGTCATACCAAACTTATACTGTTTAGATCGTTTCGTTCAATTTACTATATATATTTTGCTAATTTGTTGTCATTTCCGGCAAAACTTCAACTTTAATTTAAAATGTAAATGATGAAATTGCAATTAATATTAAGATATTTTTTAATAAAACCAAGCGTTTTACTTTATTTATCATCTTTATTGTTATTTATTAATTATTATTATTATTGAATGTGAGTATTGCAAACAGAATCGCTCGGTATTTAAGTCTTATGTTAACTACAAAATATTTTTCATAATTTATGTAATATCTCAAACAATAATTCAACAAAAATTTCTGAGATTCAGCATAAAATTCAATTTTTAGTTTTGCTTTCAAAAGGATTGAAATGAAATCAATAATAATATTTTGTTCCTGCCTATAAATATATTTCAAAAATTATGTTTCATTTCCTACAAACACGTGCCGAAAATTATATTTTTGCAGATTTCATTTCCAAAAAGATTGAATTTATTTTTAATTGGAGCTTTAATCAATGTGATGGCAACACTTTGAAAAAAGCTAATTTTTCCCCATGAATGCGAAACGTGCTTAATTTTAATTTTTATTTTTTACGAAAAAAATTATTGAAAAACATAGTTAAAATATTTATTTGAAAATTCATTAAAAATAGAAATTTAATTTTCAGATTAAAACATTAGTATCATTTAAAAGATAAATTTTTGATCTTTAACTTGATGTAAAAATCTTTTTTGTGCTGTAATATTTTCGGAAGTTATATCAGAAACACGTCAAAATTTCACTTAATTTTTAAATAAATAAAATTCTAGTTAAAAATTCGAAAAAATAACCCCCAGGTGCACATTCTCGGCCTCCAAGGTATACACTTGCCATTTTTGGTAGCTGTAGGTTGAATGGTCTGGCCTATAGAGCGCCAACACACACACACACACACACACACACACACACACACACACACACACACTCATTGAGCTTTATTATATGTATAGATAAATATCTGTTATGATTTTAACTAACTTAAAAATTTTTTGAGAGTAAATTAAATTGATCATTAAAAATTTTATCCTTCTGATTTAAGAACTTAAAAATGTTAACTAATATTTCTTTTCATACATTGTTTATACTAGCAATATTTAATTTTTAAAAGAATAATTAAGGTCTTAAAATCATAAAATTTTTTAACTATCATAATTATTTTCTTATATTTCTTTAAAAATCACACTTTAATCATGTTTCTTATTAAGAAAGCGCCATACTACCTTTTGATAATAATATAATTAAGGACTCTATGAAGTGCTTCTTTTTTCCGTTCGGAATATTTAATATTTTATTACTTATTTGCCTTTTTTTAAATAATATATGATAAATGAATTATAAATAATGTAATTAATATTTTTTAAATATTTAGAATTATTAAAATATTTATTAAGAATCCTGCATATTATAAATATTTATGAAAAAAAATCTTTGTTCAAAACAAAATGAAGGTGTTTTTTAGTTTTCAATATGGTATATTCTTATATTATGAATTTTCCAAGAGAAAGATCATTTTCATGAGTTTTGGTTTTACAGATGTTATAAAATTTAAATAAATGTGAAATGAAATTTGATTTAAAAAATTAAATTATTTTGATAAATCTTTATTTATTTTGATGCCGTAAAAGAAGTCTTTCATTTAATTGAAATGCTTTTTCTTTCATGATTTATATAAGCACAATGTACATGGAGGTTTTTGTTTTCATTTGAATACTGTTTTAATTAGATAATGGATAAAAAGCTTTTACAAAATATTCATAACAAATTTCATCCTGCGTTCTAATAGTTGACTAAACTTTGAGATAATTATAATCAGTTATTGTCTCTGATTTAAACGTACTTGTTTTTATTATAACACATTTTAAATTTGAGTTAAATATTGATTCAATTTTTGCTTTTATTTTATTAATAATTTTTTTTACTGTCATTTTTGTATTTATTCCTCAGTTTGTATGCATAAACATCCTAAGTTAAAAAAATGAATTGCTAAAAATAAAATAGTCTTATAAATCTTTTTTAAAATCTAATGTTTAAAATAGTTTACAATCGATACGGACCAGACTGCTAAAAATCGATTCTCCCTGGAAAAGTAATTTTATGTGGAAAATGGCATAACGTGTTTGTTTTGCTTTCTTAACTTCGAATAAAACTAAAGAGATGGCAGCACAATCGCGCCCGAACAATCTCGGGTGTTTTTGTTTTTTGTTTACAAACTTATTTGTATTTATTTATATTTAATGGATTATTTATACGAATAATTTATTTAATGGATTATTATATTTTCGCTACTTGCCGATTTACAGCAAGCATTATTCTAAGATGTTGCTTAAGAGATATAAAATCGAAACAAAGGAATTGAGAAAGGAAAAATTCTCATTGTAAATTCAAGAAAAACTAAATCTGTTAGATAGAAAAGAACCTGAGGGTAATATGACAACCCCCATTTCAAATTGGTGCTTTTGCTCAAAACAAGGAATAAAAAATTTAGAGACATCTTTCATGTTTAACTTTCATTTTCATTATCAGATTTAAAATTTAGTAAAAAATTTTGTTCTGTCTTTTTCTGAAACGTATATGGCCATTGAATTGATTTCCAGCTTTTTATCTATAAATCCATTTATACTGAATTTTATTTCAATTAAGCTACAAAAGGCATAAATAAAGATACTATTTTAGTATTTTTAAAAAGGATTTTCTTGTTATTATTTGAAATAATTCAAAAGAAAAAAATAACATCTTTCTAAAATGAGGATAAAAGTTCGAATAATCAAAAACCTTATAACAAATTCGGTGATATGCCTCTCATTAATACGGTGAATTACAGCTATTGAGTAATACGGTTACATTCACTAATATGGTTATACTAATACAGCCGAATTAGGATTTAAATGAAAGTGTTCCTGAAATTTAAAAGAACAATGAAATACAACAAATACCTCCTCTTGTAGTCATTTTTGTAAACTAAGGTTTGTGAATTTTCTTGCGTTTCTTGAAAGAACCAACACATACATTGCACATATATTGGAGGCGGTCGCCTTGTAATTCTTGAGTTTGGTGTGAATGTGTGTAGGGGTGGGGTGGGGGGAGGCCGCTGAAAATTTATATCGCATTGCAGCAGTAGCTGCATTTTTTTTGCATTGTAGTCCAGTTCTCACAAATTTTCCCCCTTCCTCTTAAAAAAAAGAAAAAGGAAAGAAAGAAAGACTTTTAATGGAAATGGAAAGATTCAAGTTAAACGAGGGGGGGGTATGCATGAATAGAAATTAAAAAAAAATCAGTAAGTAATTTTAAAAGCAGTGATATTCGAAACATTTCTAAGACTTAAAAAATATAAAATATTGGAAATAAATCAATATATCAAAAACGCTTGTTCGAAATAAGTTATGATTAGCAATATCATATTATTTGAATATTATTAATAACCAAGCGAGATATGACATGCCAAAACGATGATCCAAATGCTTTTTTTCTGGAAAAAACAGACAACTTATTTTAATATACAAGGATGTTGTCTATAACGCATTCTAATTCAAATCAATTTTCGTTCAAATTTCTGAATATTACTTTTGGGATTTATTTATTTCAAATTTGTTCCCAGATCAGTGAGTTCCAATTTGCTTTCGTTCACTAACTGACTCACAAGTCAACAATTCTCAGTTATCCTAAAATAAAGAAGAAAAATGCCTCTATTACCCGATATGTTAATGTCACATTCTTTTCCCCTTTTATATAGAAAAGGGTGTAACATTAGCCGCCCCCCCCCCTTGACTTTATGACGAGCGGATGACTTTGTTTTGACATTTTCGTTTCCTTTCCACATTTCCGTTATCCACTTACAAGATATTGTCACTTTACTGAACTTTTGAAAATCTTCTTTTTAAAGTGTGGAGATACACAAATGTAGCTTTTAAAAATTAAAAATGCTATTTTCATCCATTATCATAAATCTTTATTAATTTCCATTTCCAATGATTAAAGAGAATTTATTCGATAGTTTTCTGCATATGTTAACATTTTTTAAAAAGAAAATCGAACGTAATTTATTACAAAATATGACGAATAATAACTAAAAGATGAAAAGATTATTTACTATTGATGTTTTCCATCGACTTATTTTTTCTATTTATTTTATATTTTTAAAGGAAGAAAAAAAAAAACGCGAATTATTTTTTAAAACAAATTCCGTAATAAACAAGAATTACATAAATGCTTACATTTTTCCTGTATAAAGTCCCAGAAAAAGCAAAAAAACCCCGAGACATATTATTCTTGGAACATACTTCGTGTATTATTTTTACGAATTATTTTTCTAAACAAATTTCGTAATAAACAAGAATTACATAAATGCTTAAATTTTCCCTATATGAAGTCCCAGAAAAAGCAAGAAACCCCCGAGACATATTATTCTTGGAACATACTTCGCGTATTATTTTTGCAAATTATTTTTTTAAACAAATTCCGTAATAAACAAGAATTACATAAATGCTTAAATTTTCCCCGTATAAAGTAACAGAAAAGGCGAAAATCCTCAGAGACATATTATTCTTGAAACATACTTCGTGTATTATTTTTACAAATTATTTATCTAAACAAATTCCGTAATAAACAAGAATTACATAAAGGCTTAAATTTTCTCTGTATAAAGTCCCAGAAAAAGTAAGAAACCCCCGAGTCATATTATTGTTAGAACATGCTTCATTTATTATTTTTTTAAACAAATTCCGTAATCAACAAGAATTACATAAATGCTTAAATTTTCTCTGTATAAAGTCCCAGAAAAAGCAAGAAACCCCTGACACATATTATTCTTGGAACATACTTCGTGTATTCTTAGGATTATTATCAACATTAAAAAAAAACTTCAAAATACATTTTGGGTAAATACTTCCATAAAAATATATATCATGAAAATTTTATTATTTTAGTATAAAAATCACATGAATTATATTTATTATATAATATAGAAAGAATTACTATAAGTTAAATAGTAATTCTTTCTATGAGATAATTACTATTTAGCTAATTATTACTACTGAATAGTAATTCTTTCTAGGAAGTATAGAGAAAGTATTGTAATCATCAAGAAATTCGATCTCATTCGATTTTAGACCTCAGTGAGTTCGAAATTTTTTTTTATTTCGAAAATGTCTGTCTCTCTACCATAAAAATAAATTAAAACTGCTTGTAGTTAAACGGATGAAATACGGTGCGCTGCTTTTACACCAAATTTGTAGATTTCTATCAAATTTTCAACAGAATCTATTCAGAAGAAGTTTGTTTGTTCGATTGTCCGAATATAAGTTAACTCAATAATTAGCGAGTAAAGACCGACAGAAGGTCCAACTTTGTACAGATATCGCTCTAAATTTGATTAGAATTTATAATTTTAGATTCTAAATCTGTTCACTAAATTTTATCTATCTAGCTTTTTTACGTCTTGTAGCTATCGCGCCACACAGTTGTGTATTTGAACAACATAATAGACAACTTTCTCTAATGAATTTCGTTCAAAACTTGATAGAAATTTACAAATTTGCTCTTTGATCATATGTCGAATTTCATCTTTGTAGCTTGAAGTATATCTGTTCACAAACTTAACAGACAGACATAATGTCAAAAACGTGTTAACGAGTTTAGAGAAAATCAGGATTTCATATTTTTCTTGATTACAATATATATTTTGTACTTACTATAGTAGAAAGTAAAAAGGTGTAAAGAAGCACTGAATATTTTACTTTTTATAGCAAAGTTCATTTTGCAGGAAGATAAATAAAAGTTATTTTTCTATCTTCATAAAGAATTGTTTTTCACCTCATATAACTATAGATTTTCTACAAAGATTAAAAGCTGCCTTGATGCATTAAAATATAGCGTGTTCGAAATTTTGACATTTCCCTTTGACGTGGCGATTCGTCTATGGTCCTGTTTTTACCCCAAAAATTGCAATAGTAAAGTTTGTTCAGCTTTCAGCGGATATTATATTAATTCAGATGTTTCAAAAATTATATTTTAAGCCACATTCGATACTGCACTCTAGTTTAAAATTACGATGGGACTTACGAGTGCCTTTGCATTTTTTGGAATTTTACTTTGTAGTGTGAAAGCAAGCAGCAATCAGCAAGATTCAGATAAACCGACAAAATGTGATGAAGATATTGCTAAAGTGATGTGTGGTAAGTATACAGATTAAAATTATTAATAAGCTTTGCATTTTTATTATGTACAAACATAAAGATTGTATAATTTTAAAGAAAATTTGTTTAGAATTCGATTTTCTTAAAAATGAAAACAGTATTTAAAGTTATGCCAAAAATTCTTAAAACGTTGACTGCCGTGTGACTCACCGCAGAGTCATCTCTACTATCTAATTGTACTGAACCATCTAACTAATTAGAGGGCCTCTTTTCCACTACAGTTAAGAGATAGCAAGACAAGGGGTTTTCTAATTAGATAGATGGTCCATTTATCAGATATGAGTAATGGTAGTAAACGCGTTAATTAAGCATAACATACACATTTTTAGAAGAAATTTCATTTATTTTGGCATCAAGAAATATATAAAAAAAGAGAGCTCAATTTTCATCACATTTCAAGTCTAAGCATTTAAAGTTGCCATTAAATGTAAATTGCGCCAAGGGATATGTATGACAGAAAAAAAGTTGTAAAATGCTCTACAAGACAGAGCACTGGACTTAATTATCGAATTATAAAATTTTTTCTGCAGTAAGGAAATGGTATTTTTAAATTCTGATCAGATTTTAAATCAAAATTATCAACTTAAAAATTTTCCTTCGGAAACTTCGAAAAACTTCACATTATACAACAAATACACATTTTTAATTTGAAATTAGCTATGGGATATCAGTTTCAAACAAATTTTGTCTAATTTCAATTAATTCTAAAAATATTTTTTAGTTTATTTTTAAATTTTTTTTCTTAATTAAGTTTTTATGTTTATAATCACGCATATTGCAACAGAATTATACGTGTTACGGTAAATGTGATAAATTCGCTGATTACATATAATTGCTGATGATTATTGATAAGCACCACTAAACTTATTGATGATTATGAATAGTCATCACTGGTAATTATGGAATAATCCTCACTGGTAATTACGAATAATCAGCTTTAATCACATATAATCAAAGCCGGCAATTAAGAATAATCAGCGGGAATCACACATAACCAACACTGGTATTTAAGAATAATCAGAGGTAATCAATATAATCAATACTGGTTATTAAGAATAATCAGCGGTAATCACATATAATCAACGCTGGTAATTAAGAATAATTAGAGGTAATCACATATAATCAACGCTGGTAGTTAAGAATAATCAGAGATAATCACATATAACCAATGCTGGTAATTTAGAATAATCAGCGGTAATCACATATAATCAACGCTGGTAATTAAGAATAATCAGCGATCACATACAAACAACACTGGTAATTAACAATATTCAGAGGTAATCACATATAATCAACGCTAGTAGTTAAGAATAATTAGAGGTAATCACATATAATCAACGTTGGTAATTAAGAATATTCGGCGGTAATCACATATAATCAACGCTGGTAATATAATCAACACTGGTAATTAAGATTATTCAGAGGTAATCACATATAATCATCACTGGTAATTAAGAATATTCAGAGATAATCATATAATCAGTTGTTTATAACAATTACCGTAACATATACATTTTTTGTGCACATTATAGTTGTCATATAACTAAGAATAATTAAAAAATGATAGATCTAGGAAACTTAAAACTTTATCTTGCTATATTGCCTACAGAATTTGAATTCCCTGCAAAAAATTGTTTGAGCATAATAATATTTATAGTCTGGTATATTACTTGTAAACTACATTATGGACCTACATGAAACAAAAATCACTCAAAATTTACTACAGGGCAGACCACTGAACGTACATGTACCAAATTTGGAATGCAGTTATCACTTACATAATTACTGCTCACTAGAGAAAAATATTTTTCTTGTAAAATTTTTTCAAACAAAATATGAAGGATATTGGTCGAAATACGTTAAAGTGTAATATGCTTGATTGAAAACTGGCGAAAGGTCATTTTATCTATCATTGTAACTGGGGAAATTTCAATTTAACGTTGCCTACAATACAATGCAAACATGAAATTGCATGATATTCAAACTAACAAACTTTCTTTATTAATGTTTCGATAAAACCTGAAGAAAAATCTTTCTGACAAAGACTTGTTGCATCTTTTGGTTTGTGAAATTTTAGCTCAAAATCATTGTCACTTTTTCTTACATCATTATTTATATTCAAAAATACTTTTATCTATAGAAGGACAAAGTAGGAGGTAAAAAAAGTAGAAGGACAGTGTCTTTTTGCCAATTAATATCTCTTATTTTCTCCTAACTATCAGATATTTATGCAGATTTAGTTTAATGACCCTTGTTTTCATTTTAGGCAAAAATTAAACATCTACCACTAATATTATTAAGAAAATTAGTATATATAATTTCCGATGCGTAAAAAAAGTAGAAAGACACTTGCTAATATATTTAAATAGTGATTTTGTACTTTGTTTATACTTTTCTGTCAAAAAAAAATCTAATTTGTTTAAAAGTTACGTTGTTTCTCCGTTCTCAGAAATGCCTAAAGGAATACCTTTAAACGATTTGCAAAAAGGGCAAATTTCCGCATATCAAAATGATGCTAAAGGTGTCAGAGAGATTTCTCGATTGTTGCAGGTGAGCCCCAATACAGTTTCAAACTTTATCAGAAATCCTTATAAAAACGGAAATAAAAAGAAGATTGGTAGACCGAAGAAGTTAACACCACATGATGAAAGAAAACTTGCTCGTGTGCTGAAGAAGAGCAAAGGAAGTGTTTCAAAGGCAAGAAATCAAGCAGGACTTAATCATGTGACGAAACAAACAGTTTACAACTATATTAAAAGATCTAAAAAATTCATTTTCAAAAAACGGAAACATCATCCTTAGTGGATATAAGCTCACATTGATAACCGTTTAGCGTGGGCTAAGGAGCACATGTACTGGACTACAGAATGGACTTCTGTGATATTTTCCAATGAAAAAAAATTTAACTTAGACGGTCCAGACGGATATCAGCACTACTGGCATTGTCTGGGGACTGAAGGCGAATACTATTCAACACGACAAATGGGAGGAGGGAGTTTAATGGTTTGGTTGGCTGTTGGATACGGAGGAAGGACAAGTCTGGTTTTCTTAAATGGTAGGCAAAAACATACAGACTACATTCAAGTGCTGGATTCCGAGCTTCATCCTTATGCCTCTGACATGGGAGGTAAAAAGTGGACTGGAGTCAAGTGGACTGGAGGACTGGACAATTCACACCGCGACTGGAGTCAAAAATTGGTTCCTAACAAATAATGTGGATGTTTTGCCATGGCCATCCAAAAGTTCTGACCTTATTATAGTGGAAAATATCTGGTCAATGCTAGTTCAACGAGTTTATGCTGATGGAAGGCAATTTGATTCGTAAACTCAGCTTCGAGAAGCATTGAATGACTCGTGGGACAATTTTTGTCAAACAGAATATCTGAAGTTATAAAGGCCAATGGGAAGACCATTCCTTATTAAAGCCACTATTTTTTCATTCATTATAATGCTGTCCTTCTACTTTCTTTACAAAGTTTCAAAAAAGAGAAACTATTTTTGTGGCTATTAATATTTTATGTTTGAACATCATAATTCTGATGTTAAAATTGTATTTTTGAAATATTTGTTAAATGTTTCTAATAAAAAATTTTAGTAAAAATAAAATATTTTTCGGTTATTGTTACAAAATCAAGTGTCCTTATACTTTTTTTACGCAGTGTATCATGAACCTATACAGTGATTATGAATTGTTCGGCAAATCAAGACTAATTTTCATTATCATAGAAAATTATTTTTCAAATCGAGACATCTAACTATTTCATCTTCATATATCTTATAATTCGTTAGTACTCAAACGCAATTCTTTTCCTTTTCTTATCTGGGTATTATAATGAATTTACAAATTGAATTAGCTGAACAAAAAATGCGCTTTACTTCTCTATACTTACAAATGACTCGTTTTTTGTATTTATAAAATATATTGAATAAATTAGTTTTGCAGAAATAATTGGTTAGATCAGTTCATTCAGAGTCACAATGCCTCCTTTTTGGCATAGCAAAAAAAAAAAAAAAATAAAAAATAAAAAATAAAAAAAAATACACACATTTCGGAATGTACCTGTTGTAAATTGGGTGATGATATGTTTAATGTGAAGTTCTAATGAATATGATTAATGTTAATTTTGCAAACCTCTACATTGATTACATATTGTATGACAAGACAACAAACAATTTTTCAACAAATGGTGATTAAGACGATTCTTCAGGATGGAATTTCTACTCTACATGGCTGATGTCAAATTGTAATCTGGAGGGAAAATGATCAGTTTTGAATAAAATGTTTGATAACTGTGCTAGAAATTCTAAATATTTCTGGCTATTTTATGAAAAGCTGACTAGTCCAGATAACGTCAAAAAGTTTGAACAGTTAAAAGTTAGTTAATTGTTCATTTAAAGCATTGTACTTAAAACCTTAGTTAAATAATCGACATTAAAAAATATAATAAAATAAATTAAGATCATGAAATATCACAGCAACATAAAATTTTAATTCGTATCTTTTTGCATTATTTTAATTACATAGTTACGAAAACATGTACACAGGAATAATGTAGACCGGGATAATCTGATTGGTAGGGCATTGGGTTGTGGGTTCAAACCCCACCGGCCGAAGACCTCCCTTTTATATGATGGCTAGTGCGCATATAAATCTGTAGTAGCCGCAAAGTCCTCCAAGTCGAGACAATACCACTGGTGGTACAGGATCAAAGGTTATCGTTCTCTGATTCAGATCTAAATTACGATCTGTGGATGAGTGAATGAAATCCATGAATGGAGTCCACCCTGTGAAAAGGGCTGTAACGCATGAGTAGCTAAGACGTACTTTTGACCGTAAATGTCGCTACTGAAACAAGAGACGCTAAAACTCGGCTTAAAATCTTGTTGATTTGGACAGCGGGCTTGTCTATGACAAGTGCCACAAGCAACAACAATAACAACAGGAATAATATATTCAATGCTGTTGCAACGCGAGTGAGTAAAAATCCACTTGCTGAGAAAACAATGAAAAATAATTTTAAAAAATTACAAAACTAAAAGAAGCAATTGTGGAGAAATAAAGTAAGATAGTAAATAAAAATATTATTTTCTTCAAATTTAATATGGTTCAGAAATGATCACTAGTATGTTGCTCTGAAAAAAGCGAGAAAAGAAAATTAGAAGTTGTTTAATTTAACAAAAATGTTGAAAGTTCCTTTTATAGTTAGAACCTAATACTCATGCCGTATCAGTTTTGTAGCTAAAGATCCCATAATCTGACATGTTAGACATTTTGAAATGATTTTTTTTTTAATTATGCGCGTCCAAACACAATACGCACCGCATAACACAATTTATAATAGCAATTTGTTAACATTATCACTTATACAGAAGAAATAATAAAATGATAAAAGAATTAATACATTTTGATCAATTTGATTTCTCTATAACTTCATCATGTACAAAGATAAAGTGTTGTAATCGTCAAAAATTAAAGTTCTGTGAAATCTCCTAGTTTCAGATTTCCCTGAGCGCAAAAAATTAATTTTTGGATTCATACCAGTCTATCTGTGAACGCGATAATTCACAAATATTTTAAGCTAGCCGGATGCAATTTGGTATATGGTCTTTCCATTAAATTTGAAGATTTCATTCAAATTTTGTTCGAAATCCTTCCATAGTAAGTCTGTCCGGCTGTTGAAGTATAAATGAGCATGATAACAACATAAAATAAAATTTAGCTTAATTTAATTATATTAACGTCCCGTTTTATAAAGCAACACTAGGGCTATTTTGGGACAGACCTCATAGTTTTGAACCGCGGTCAGATGACGAGGATGATACTTGCGCTGGCATCCTCTCTTCGAACTTCCACACCCCACCCACAAAGGAAAGAGCTAGGTAGATAAAAGCTTGTACACAGATTTAGCATCTAAAAATACAGATTCATATCATAATTGGAAGCAAATCCGTCAGGGGGTTAATGATCTATTGATCTGTATTTTCACAGGCATGTAAATGCAACAGCTTCAAAGCGCATTGACTGAAATTTGTCATGTGATTTTGTGACTGATGTAATTTTCTGTTAAACTATGGCTTTAATATATAAGGAAAAAGGTCCCCCAAATAGATTTTTTGGTTCTTGAATATTAATCGTATACCAGCAATTCATCGCTGAAGATCGCACACTAGATTCATGTTAAAGATTGATATTTAGTATAAATTTTCCATCAATGTCACACAATTAATACACAAATTCTGGCTTTCTTTACTTTAATAAAAAATTCAAAACTATCATATGTGGAACTAAAAATAAAAATCTGAGCACAAGGCCATGGATTCTTATCCAAATCTACAATTCTAAGCGGGAGAAAGGGGAGATAACACCTTTATTAGAAAGTATGCAAAGGAATATCGAGAAGACCTCTCCCGCTATTTGTATTTATAGTTTCTTCACTATAAGGAACTCTTAATTTTTGGTGGCTATAATAATTTGCCGTCTATGAAACGTATGCATTATAGATAGACTCGTGGTAGAGTATCATATCTGGAAAATAAAATTCGATAGCACAATATTCGAAAGCATTTAATAACGTTCATGACATTCTCTATTCTTTCTATTTTATATATTACTAGCCGCCTTTGGCGACCAGCTGGTTAGCCAATCTTAAAGTTCGTTAAAATTTTAATAATTAGATATTTTATGCAATTCCTACTTTAATAGTTTCTTCATCAAAATATTTTAAAACTTCAAATTTTGATAGTCATATAATTCATTCATAATATTATAAAGGCCATCAGTCATAACGTAATATGTACCTCTCTAATTTTCTGTTAGCTCCCGTAGAATTTATACTTTAAATTAAAGTGAAAAGGATTAATCTGCAATTAATATAATAATATTTTTTAATGAAACGAAGCATATTTTTTAGTATGAGTACTGAAAACAGAGTCGCTGAATATTTAAACCTTATGAGCCCTAAATAATATCTTTTTTAATTTATATAATTTCTCAAGAACTTTTCAACAAAATTTTCTCAGATTCATCATGAACAGATCGATTAATTAACAATGTTTTAAATGCATCAAACACAAAGAAAATAAACAGAAGCGTTTAAAATAATCGGTCGAAAACAGGTTAAAAAAACTACTTAAAAAACAATGTACTTAAAACTATAAGCATATACAAAAAATATATACAATTTAACTATAAAAGCATGCAATAAAAATTAAAATAATTCAAATCAAGTCCGCATCCGTTGATATTTGTCAGCAATCAGAACACAATGCGCATGCGTGAATTTTCAACGCCAGTTACGGTAACGCAAATGCATGAATTTTTCAACGCCAGTTGGGGCAACGCTATGCAGATTATAAATTTTTAATTTTCTTTATTCTGTTTTATTTTAATTCAAAAGTACTTCAGAATGAATCTGAAAGATCGATTGATTAACAATGTTTAATATTAAATGCATCATACATTAAGAAAATAAACAGAATCGTTTGAAATAATCGGCCGAAAAATCTTAAGCCAATCCTCATTAGTGTGGGGAAAAACAAACAAACTTGTAAGTACTCTTTCTCTGATTTGGTGGTAGGGAACTCAAGTAACAAGAAATAATTTTCTTGAATTTATTTTTAGAAAAAATAATATTTCATATATGTTTCCTTTCCTACAGATACGTACTGAAAATTATATTTTTGCAGATTTTATTTCCAAAAAGATTTAATTTATTTTTATTTGGAGCTTTAATCAATGTGATGACAACACTTTGAAAAAAGCTAATTTTTCCCCATGAATACGAGCATTGCTTAATTTTAATTTTTATTTTTTACGAAAAAAATTATTGAAAAACATAATTAAAATATTTATTTAAAAATTCATTAAAAATAGAAATTTAAATTTAAGATTAAAATATTAGTATCATTTAAAAGATAAATTTTTTTATCTTTAACTTGATGTAAAAATCTTTTTTGTGCGGTAATATTTTCGGAAGTTATAGCAGAAACTCGTCAAAATTTCGCTTAATTTTTAAATAAATAAAATTCTATTTAAAAATTCGAAAAAATAACCCCCAGGTGCACATTCCCGGCCTCCAAGGTATACACGTGCCAAATTTGGTTTCTGTAGGTTGAATGGTCTGGCTTGTTGAGCGCCAACACACACACACTCACACATTGAGCTTTATTATAAGTACTACATAGAACAAACACATCAAAAGTAAACATAACATTTCAATAGTTGCCAAAAACAAAAGAGAGAAAAATGCAATTAATAAGCAGACGATATTTAGAAAAGTACAGATATTTAGACTGGAAAATGAAATTATCTGAAATTAACCACACGCGCAAACGATATTTACAAAAGTAAAAATATTCAAACCTGAAAAGGAAAATATATGAGTTATTCCATCAATAAATGCCATAAGTTTTTTTATATCTTCATTATTTTATGAGTCATTAAACATAAAAATGGGTCCGGGACTAAATAAACACCCTGTATAGAGAGTGTAAAAGTTCATAAAATAATTTTTCTTGAATTTATTTTTTAGAAAAAATAATACTTCATATGTTTCATTTCCTACAAACACGTGCCGAAAATTATATTTTTGCAGATTTCATTTCCAAAAAGATTTAATTTATTTTTAGTTGGAGCTTTAATCAATGTGATGGCAACACTTTGAAAAAAGCTAATTTTTTCCCATGAATGCGAAACGTGCTTAATTTTAATTTTTATTTTTTATGAAAAAAATGATTAAAAACATAGTTAAAATATTTATTTAAAAATTCATTAAAAATAGAAATTTAATTTTAAGATTAAAATATTAGTATCATTTAAAAGATAAATTTTTGATCTTTAACTTGATGTAAAAATCTTTTTTGTGCGGTAATATTTTCGGAAGTTATAGCAGAAACACGTTAAAATTTCGCTTAATTTTTAAATAAATAAAATTCTAGTAAAAAATTCGAAAAAATAACCCCCAGGTGCACATTTCCGGCCTCCAAGATATACACGTGCCAAATTTGGTAGCCGTGGGTTGAATGGTCTTTCCTGTAGAGCGCCAACATACACACAACACACACACATTGAGCTTTATTATAAGTATAGATAGATAATATATAATATATGTATGATATATTATCTTATAATATTTATCCGAGTTATTATTAAAAATATTCGACCCGTAATATTTCAGAAGAATTCCAGGGTCAAACTGAGGAATGTGCCGATCTTATGCCAGATGATGTAAGTATCAAAATATAAAAATGATATCAAATCTGTTCATTTTATGTGTGAAATTAAGATAAAAACAATACATATAGTATAGATATCATCATTACATGGTTTAAAAAAGTAGACAGAACATAGTTTTTATTTGAATTTGCACACTACATTTCTTGGCAAAAATAAGCTCATAATATTCAATTGTTAATAATTTATCAGAAAAGTGCTCAAAGAATGGTGTGATCATAAGCAACGGATTTTAAACAGAGTCTTTCATTTCATCTTAATACTACTTTAAAGAGATATGCAAAATATGGCTATAGGGTAAATGTAGTAATAATTTTCTTTAGAAAGAGCATATATATTGTTCATTATGATTGTGTACAATCTGTGAGAATTGGGCTACATTCAATTGCTTACATATAACACCAAAATTCAAACTCCTTTCAAATACCTGTCCCTTTATTACGAATTATTAGTCAAAGAAATATATGAAATGTCTTCTTTAATAAAAACATCAATATGAAATAAATCACCAGCATGGCAGAACCGGTAATTGTTACTATTGGAGATGGCATTTAGATGGCAACTTCCGAATCAGGACGATCACAAGCTTGCTCTATTCAGAAATACAGACAGGCTGAGAATTGGAAACCATAGAGAAAATTAAAGGAGAATTCCTTGCGAGAAGTAACTCAAAGAAAAAAAAATGAAAGCTATGTAGAAACTGTTGAGTAGTTCTAACGACATGCAAGCCCTGTTGCTCATGATCAAAGAGAATTGAGAAACAGATCAGAATGATTTAGGCAAAAGGGAGTGACATCTGGAGAAGAACTGGAAGTTTTCAAATCAGAAGGGGTTTCACAGATCTTTTATATATTGGATTTAGAAACCTTCTTCACTTCACCAGATGCAGAACACGTCTTCTGTCTGCCAACATAGGATAATTTCAAAATCTTTAAAGAAGGGCATATACTTTAAATTGGAAAAAATGATCTAGATGACGTTTTGATTTCTACATAGGGTTATTTGAGTCAATAAATATGAACTACCAAAATTTAATTACATTTAAATTTTTGATAGCTTTCCTCTTTTATTAATCATATTTGTTAAAATATTCTTCACTTTTTGAAATTTTAAGCAAGAAAATACCTTTCTTCTAAACTAACAAGTGACTAAAACTAAACAAGTTATGAAGTTTTGAATTTCATCTCTTAAGGAAATTAACAACCGTTTCAAATCAACAGTCGTCATTTGATAGATCTTCTTCCAAGTAGTTATTTAAATGGTAAAAAAACTTCTGCCAAAGCATTATATGTTTATCAATTTTGGTTGCAGAGTTAAAGCATTTTTTAATTTGAACTCTTAATATGTCAAGAATATTTTACTAAGATGATGAATAGGAAAAAAAAATATTATAAAATATATAATTCTATAAATTCTATAATTTTTCATCAATCTGTTTATTGATTCAAAAACATAAAATTTAGTTCTTTATGACATTGTCTCAGCATTTTTCTCAAAGGGAAATATATAATGGAATCAGTTTATAAATTAGTTATTGGGACATGATTAAAAGAACATCCTGTATAATAATTTGTTTTATGATTAAATAAAAGAAATAATTTCGAAATGTTTAAGATTCTCTTTTCTTTATAATAAAGAGAAAAAATTCTGATTTACGTATCTTCATAAAGAGATAATTTTGAAATACATATGAGATAATTTTGAAATTCATATAATATAATTTAGAAATTCATATGATATAATTTTGAAATTCATATGAGATAATTTTGAAATTCATATGAGAATATTTTGAAATTCATATGAGATAATTTTGAAATTCATATGAGAAAATTTTGAAATCCATATAATATAATTTTGAAATTCAAAAATATAAACTTTTGATTTGTAAAAAGAAAATTTTGAAAGAACTGAAAATATATGCATAGTATAGTGAATTCCAGAGAAATATTATAATAAAGAATTATTTTCAATTACATATTTGAAAAAAAAATTCTCCTTATTACTCACTACACTTTATTAAAAATATAAAAATTGATTTTCCTAGTGCTGTTTTTAATATCACTTAAAACATAAAAAAAAGCTAACATTAATTACTTTTTTTAAGAGAAAACAGTTTTTTTTTTTTTTTTTTTTTTTTTTTGCATTGACAAAAAATATCACAAAAGCATTCATTGGAAATTTTTAGAATTTTTTCCTCTTTACTTGAAGTATCTATATAAACAAGTTTCTTTTTACACAGTTATAAAAAAAAGAACATTCCTTACTCATTACTGAAAAATGGCGTGTTTCTTTTTAGGAACAGCAGTTTTTGAAAATATGTTCAGAGGAAATGGGCCTCACAACGTCTGACAGCTGGTCTGATATTTTTATTGGCATTTGTTCTCAAGATAATCCTGCTCAGGTAATTTATAATTATAATATTTTACATTTTAATTTCTTTGCAAACGAAATGCTTATAAAAATGTCTTGTAATCGATAAAAAAATTCTACATAGAGCTTAATTTAGTTAAGTTACATTTATGTTCCGTTTGAACCGTTTTGAAGTAGTACAAGAGCTATTTGGGGACAAGGGATACATTAGATTTAATTTCGAATCGTAGTCAGGAAACGGAAAAATATTTGAGCAGACATTCCACATCCAAAGTTCCACACTACACAAGAAAAAGGATATTTGACCCCAAAAGATTTAACACTCACAAAGCTCGCTATCAAAGCGGGTTTTTTAAATTTTTTTTATTTATTTTTTATTTTTTTAGATTCGAGTTTCAAACCTTCCTAATCTACACTTAAGCTTTTTCCATCAAACAGTTGCAGTCCATTCAGCTACGATATTTTGATAAATTTCGACATTTTAGATAAAAAATAAATTTTTAAAATTAAGTTTGACAGAATATATACTAGAAGTGGGTGATTATTGACTAGACTAATATTTTCATCTACCTCATAATGAAGTTATAAAGAGTCTCGTCCTTCTACAAATATATTTAAGTCCGTTTTTCAACTAAAAGTATGTTTTATGTTTATCGATTAATAATAAGCTATTAAGGCAAATTACAGAGATCTTTTTACATAGAAGCATCACTACATGTTAATAGATAATAAAAAGAATATTTTGAAATATCTCACTCTTTTGCTTTTACCAATTTGCTGAGAAATGCTATAGTTCTTATAAAGAAGCTTTTCTGAAAAAGATTTTAAAGAAATGACTGCATCAGCACTTACTCCGCAAATTCTTTGAAAGAAATTTCTAAAGAATTTTCAGGTCATATAGAGGTCATATTGATTTCGTTATCGTTTGCAAAAGCATGCATTGCTTTTTTTCTTTATAATTAAGATCGCAGTCGTTATCTATCGTTATTATCACCGATGCTCAAGTTATAAATTATCAATGCTCAGATTACCTTGAAATTTTATTTATTTGTTTATTTAAAGCAATCAAGACAGAAATTAGAGCAATCAGACAGGAAAAATCCTTCACATTTTAAGGGTAATCAGACTAATATACAAATATTAAAGGCGAGAGAAATGTATGATTTTTTGTTCATTTAAAGTAATCAGGATAGAAATTAGAACAATCAGACATGAAAAATCATTCACATTTTAAGGGTAATCAGACTAATATACAAATATTAAAGGCGAGAGAAATTTATGATTTTTTGTTCATTTAAAGTAATCAGGATAGAAATTAGAACAATCAGACATGAAAAATCATTGACATTTTAAGGGTAACCAGACTAATATCATTTGACAAACATTAAAGACGAGAGAAATTTATAGAAACAAGATATTTTAGAAAAAGGAACAAAGGGGTATCTTAATCGATAACTCTTAACCAATGAATTAATCCATAATTGTCTTGCAATTTTTATTATTTTATTGGATTAAACTTTTCATCATGAAAATATATTTCCCTATTAATTCAGGTATGAATCTATAGAAGATTATCAAACAAAAAACTACATTACCCATAGTTTGTGGGTGGTAAGCACTTTTTAAACTGAACTGTAGTATCTTAGAATGAATTAAATTCAGCTTGTAAGTTTGGGAAGAGATAATTTGATGTCCTCATGACAAACAGGTAAAACAATTAAATAATGGGCCAAACGATTCGATTTAAATAATACATAGTAGCACAGGTATAAATAATAATTGCATTAACACAATAGTGGGAATTCCAAACTATTCAAAATATGACAGACATACTGGTAATTAATGAAAATGTAAATAAGACGCAGTATTACCAACAAACTATTTTCCAAACAACATTAAAATATTTGCTGTTTGAAAGGGAATAGGGATAGGGCAGAAAATATTAATTTAATTTTTGAATTCACCCCAGATATTATTTTAACAGTCAATAGGTTGCTCCCTTACAATCTTCGAACATTTCTAAAATACTAATTGCCATACTCTGAGTTGTTTGAAATTTAAATATATTCATACTTATTTTTAATGCAAAAATTATAGTAATATCACTATTCTTTTAGTATAGTGATATTAGGTTGATTGACTATCTTTGCTCTCTTCCAAATCATTTATCGTCGATTAAAAATATAGGATACATCATTTCTAGCTTCAGTTCTTTTAGACATCATTAAATAACTACTTTTAAAGCAACAAAAAAATTACAAAAGACTTAAACCAGAAATAAAAGAAACAATAGTTGAAAAACAGATCATAGTTTTTCTGTCGCTGTATTTCACGATCGTCTGACTTATTTTAAAAAAAAAAAAAATTAAAACCGAAGAAAAAAAAATTTCAAAAAAATTTCATGACTGAAAAGATAAAATTTTGAATTTTATAAGATGGCATTGAAATATTTCTGGTAAAATAATTTACTCCGAAGTTACTGCAGAAAAGCGACAATATTTCGAATAATTTCTACTGAGTTGAATGTTTAATTAACTTTCGAAATGTAAAAGGTACTCTGAATGTATGCTAAAGTCAACCATCTAACTCTCCGACCCGCCCGAAGGCACACGGATTTAAACCATAAAACTGAATGACTGGTCCGCCGCAACAGCAATTGACGGGAACTGTGGTTGAGTCCTAAGGGACATCACCGGCCACGGTACAACCCTTCCCGAAGGAAGTACGCCCCGTCATCGATGGGAGGAGTTAGATCCCCCACCTATTAGTGTTCCCTCCAGGGTGGCGAGATTCAACCACCATACCGGAAGCATTTCATCCTCACTTCGAGGGGCCCCCCGGGGGGTTGAATGTATGCTAAAAAATAAATGTGTAAAATTTAATCGAAATCGGTCCAGTCATTTAGGAGGAAATGTGGAACATATATACTTACATACATGCATAGTCACAATGACTTATATTTTTATTAAGATTAAAATTTCGATGTTTAGTTTTGCAGTATAGTGAAAAAAGTAGAACAAACATTTTGAAACTCATCGCATTGATCGATATGATCCAACATTTGATATATATTTACATATTTAATTCCACATATAAACCTGCAGCTTGCTTTGATTTAAATGCAATTTGCCCAGTAAGCAGGAATAGACAGATCCCTTAATCGATCACAGTACAAATATAAAATTCTTTAAATAAAGTTAACGAAATGTATATGCCAAATTTTTATTTGTCTAACTCATTGTATTTTTGAGTTATTATATTCGGAATTAGATAGGCATAATTCTAAATTCTTTTTTCCATATTGAAAGACTTCTAAGAATTTAAGTTTATTTAGAATTCGTGGTTGACATTTTTTATGGTTACAGTATCTTTCACTATGAATTTTGCAAAATAAAAAATGGCAATTGATTTTGTACTTATAATTTAATACAATTATTAATTTTTTATTAATTATTAAGCATATAAGATTAATTTTTTTCTAAATATTGAATTATAAGATATATCTTACCTTCATTAATAATGTGTGTTTTGTTTATGTTAAATGCAGACATCTTTTGATCTGGTTTCTTGTTGGGATGATAAAAGGAATGCAACTCTCGACCAGGTATAAAATATTTTCATTTTCTAAAATTTTAGAAATATATATGATATAAATTCTAAGAAAGATGACTTTAATCTTTTGACCAGCCTTTATTGCCATTTTTTTTCAATTTATCAGATATTATAATTAAATTTGAGACTAAAAAGCTTAACATATAAGCATTAAAAACAAAGAAAAGAATTGGTTTTATTTTCATTGGTATAAAACCAATTATTTTCTTTATTTTTAATGCTTACATATGAATTTAAATGGATTGTATGTACCCAGTGTTACTTGGGATGAAACTAATGTCATATTTTTAAATTAATGATAATTCAACTATTAAGTTAATTAATGGTCCCAAAGCTTTCATTAAGACCTTTTTTATAATTCAGTATTTTTAAGCAAAGTATGAAGCACTTGTAACAAACATTTAAAGGAAAGTCAAAGTTATCAATTTTATCAATTTTTAATCAATTTATAGTATATATAAATGTTATAACTATTTTGATTAATCAGTTATTATTAATACTCACTGCGACTGTTGTTGGTAATAATCGATATAAAAGGTGAGTTAGTACTAATATTTATGGCTACGTTCAATGCCATTAAAAATAACTAATTGATTGGGAATCGTTTAGGACTAACTATCAGTTAGTCCCAAAAGATTTTTAAAGGTCAAAGAAAGAAATTTTTTATATAATTTATTAATTTTGTTTAAAAATTATAAAATATTTTAGTAAACATTATGCGGAGCAAATTAGATATGTTTACTAAATTAGATATTTTTACTCATACGATAGATATGTGAAATTAGATATGTTTACTCATCGATAAATTGAATCTTTCTAAATGTGCCTGTAAAGATTTAGACCTGTAACTGTATTTTTATTAAGTTAATGAAGAATTTTTGATACATGATAAGAGAGTAAATTATATTGCCACTTTTCAGATCGTCTGCTAGAAAAAGAAAGATAAAGAAAAAAAAAACAATTTCTCTTTTTCTACCGCTCAGAAATTTAATAATAAACTAAAATGAAGTTAGTCATTTACTTCTGTTATTAAGTGAAAAAGTTTTCCTAATAAAAATAAAAGTTTTAAATTAGAGATTTTTTTATTTTCAGTTTTCTTTTTGTTCAATTATAATTTTTACATATTAACTTTTAAAACAAAGAAAATAATAGTACTGTTATTTTTGTATATGTTATTAAATTTTGTAGCAGAAATATGCATTTAATCAATTCTGAGATATGTTCTTAATTTTTAAAAGTTGCTAATATTAAATTTTGTGAAATGTTAATAATTCGTAGGTTTTTCTTCACATATTGATTACACATTCATACTAATTTATTCCAATAAATTTTTTTCATTTTTAACAATTTAAAAGAAGTTAATTAAAAATCTGTAAAAGATACAAACAAATTGGAAGTATTCTATAGAACGGTATTGATGAATGAAAACTTTAAATTAATTTATCGCCATGTTGTGTTTTTGTTTTTATACCATTTATCATAAGCCTAAGATTCTTTAAGAATTGAAGAAGGTGTCAAGAAATTTTGTGTAATTTCTGAAATATATGTTTCATAGAACTTGTTATCGTATTTAGCTTGAAGATGGGCAGAAATTTTTTAAGAAGGTTTATACATTTTTCATACTTTTTTTTGTTTGTTTCACAATAAAAAAATAAAAAAATAATAATTAGCAGGAGGTAACCCAGAACAAGTCATATGCAATATATAAATATGTATCTAGAAAAACACTTTTAAAAATATCAGCATATTTAAAAAAAATTATACATTTAAAAAAAAACTCAAGTTTAAAAATATTTAAATTTGAGAAAAACTGTAGAAATATTCAAAATTTGATGGGAACAGTTATAGAGTACTATTCAACATAAAATAAAATTATAATATAATTTAAAATGCTAACATTAAAAAAAATTGTTTCGATGGTACCGCGTCGCCTTAAATTTATTAAATAAATTACAGGTCATATCGTTTACTTAGCGATAATATAGATACAAAGGAAACATGATTTTTAATTAAAAAATATAAACTATCTAAATAACAATGAATCAACATTAAAACTTTTCTTATGTTTCATAACATGTATAAAAAAAATTCGAAGAAATTTTATTTACTAGTTTAAATTATTATATGGTTTTAGTTTTTTTAGATAGATGCATTGGATAATATCTTAATATTGCAATAAATTCTTAAATAACTTTCTATCATTAAATTAATTATCATAATTTAATTTGATTTCTTTCTTTTATTTAGATACAGGATGACAAAATTTACCCATACGATCATTTCGTAAGTATTCAAGTATGGTATAAGAATTTAAATGAATTTACAATTGATCTTATTATCCTATTATTGAATCACGAGAAAAAAAATATTAGTTCAAATTCTATTAAAATTACAGTTTCCATGATAATTTTTTTTAGTAAGTGTAAAATTTAATAGTAAGAGAAAAAACAAATATTCACTTGCAAGTCGAATGAATGGTTCGAGAAACCTACGAACCTTTCGAATAAATTATTTTGTTCATAAATTTAAAGTGAATCATGGTAACGAAGCGAACAGAAATTGAGCCATCAATTACTTTTAATCAATTACTACTGGAGGCCGATATAGTTCTTATCTTAACTCTATCAATACTGAAGGACCCTAAATATCTCTTCAATGAAATTACGGCAGTTGTCCGAGATGTCTGGATATTGGAAACGATATTACTCTTTGTTTCATTAAGTGAGATTGATTGAACACACCAGTACTCTGCTTAAATAATTTAAAATAATAAATTTAGTCCATTTTTTTGAAATTGAAATAATTTTTAATAATTTTTTTTGTGATAGAAAAAAATATTCATAGGTAGTATTTGAAAGAAAAAACAAGACAATTAGATTTTTTTTTTTACAGTTTTAAACAAATATATATCATTATTTAATTACAACGAAATGGGAAAGATTTTAAATTTTATAGTTGTTTAAAAGAATGATGTCAAAAATTTATATTTGAAATAACATACAAACATCAATTCTCAATGATAGTTGAATTTATAATAATATAACTTATTTTCTGATGAAGAAATTGTAGATTTCCTCTCTTTGTATTTTACATTTAAGGATTTGAATTTTTTAATATCTCGAAATTCGTCTAATATAGCCATTTTTCAGAAAATTGTAGAAATCTTTCCAATATATTATTTAAATTTTCAATTCAAGCATTATAAAAATTGAGAATTTCCATTACATTATTTAAGACTTGAATATTCCTTTCGTTGATCAAATATTCGTTGATATAATATGATTGCATATCAAATATATCTTTATAAATCAATGCAACCTATTTTAAATGTATCTGCAAGCTCAGAGAGTTTAAATTAAGAACGGGAATAAAAATACACTGAAAAGATTAATATCTTAGTACAATTCATTAGTAACAAAATAACCTCGGAAAATTGTCATTTTCGATAGGTAAAAATTGAAACAATTCTTTCATTTTAGATTAGGTTATTGTTTAGAGCTGCTGTAATGATGAGGGGAGGGGAGGGTTGAAACTTGTTGCCTAGTTGCCAAAGAAATTTGTAAAACATACACATTCTGTGAATTATACGATATTAACACTCGGTTAAATGTAATTGCTCAGATTCCTATCTGTTTCATTACGTTCAATTAGCTATAATTACGATCAATTAAGGATGCGTGGATTTATAAATAGATCGAGAGGGCGTTTCCCTGATTTCTATTGATCTTCAGTTCCAGTTTCGAAACCGAAAAATGGCTTTATATATTTCTTTGCCGGCGTCCTGGCCTAGGGGAGCGCGTCTTCCTGTAATCTGGGCGTCTTGGGTTCGAGTCCTGGTTCGGGCATGGTTATTCTCTACTCTGTGTTCTGTCTGTAAGGTGTGAGAAAGAGCCCCCCCCCCCCTCTGCAAAAAGAGGTTGTGCAAGCGAGTGTGCGAGTGTCATCTTCATATGAGCCAGAAGTCAGACTTCTGTCCTCGGGTGCTCAGGGGTCCTTATTCTGAGAAGCTACTGCTCCCCTCTTTCCCCGATCTCTTACTTGGTTTGAATTGAAGTTCAATCCAAGGGGGATATGCGACAACTACAACGATCAATTATGTATAAATCGTAAGTATCTGCTTAATATAATTAATTGGACATAAACATAGATGAAACCACAGCTGTGAATCACAATAAGCATATTGTTACAAAATTGCAATTCGGCTTCCTAGCATAGTTTGCTCCATTAGCAGAAGGAAAGTTTTACAGTCATCTGAATGAACGGAGTCCGTGTGGCGTGTCGGAAGTCCCAGAGCTTGGCGACAAACTTGGCGACCATTTGGCGACTTGGTGACGAATTTGGCGACTTTGGCGCCAAAATAGATTATATCCGAAACTTCGAGAATTTTCCCGATCCGTCCAGTAGGAACCCAGATACGCCTCGAACGTTCCTGATTGGTTCAGAGGCTTCTAGCCCCGCCTCCTGAGACCTATAAAAGGGGCTGCAGCTGCCAGAGAAGTGAAGCCAGTAGTCAGAGTGGACGGAATGGTCGAAGAAGAGTAAGCGGAATCGACGGAAATTAAAAAATATGGGAGTTCCTGACGTAGATGCAAAATCTTGGGGCTAATTCGAAGTCATTAGAAGTTTTTTAAGAAGTGTTCAATATGAACTTAAGAATTACAATTATATTCATTTCATTAGCCTAATTTTAATTAACAATATGTAAGAATTATAAAATATTTTTATA
>JAPMOR010012006.1:18015-43217 GCA_026543865.1 Argiope aurantia | reverse complement strand
ATAAAATATTTTTATAGAATTATATAATAGTTTTAAGAATTATAAAAGTTTTTTTGAATAAAAATTAATTGGCTATTTCATGCACATCTTTTCATTATTAAACCTTACTGGAAGGGGTTAAAAGAGATCGTGTAATGTGAACTCCCTATGACCGCAAAATATCTGAATATACCTCTAAGTCAAACTATAAGTGAAATAATATTAGAAAATGCAAGATCAGAATTTATTGCATTACTTCTTTTCTTCATAAAGCATTCCTATTATATTAAAAAAACGAAGATTCCGCATGAAAATAAGGGATTAAAATCAAATTGAGCTGACGTAAAATATTTATTACTTAACATTTCAAAAGTGTTCCTATTACTTTAAAAAATGACGATTCGCTTGAAAATTCTGGATTAAAATCCAAATGAACGATCAAAAAATATTTATTACTTTATATTTTCCAAGTGTCAATATTATTTAAAAAATGGCGATTCTGCATGAAAATTCTGAATTAAAATCAAATTGAGTTATCATAAAATATTTTTTTTTCTGTTCAAAAATGTCCCTATTACTTAAAAAAAATGACGATGCAGCATGAAAATTCTAGTTTAAAATCAAACTGAATGATCATAAAATAAATTTTTTTGTTCAAAAGTGACAATATTACTTTAAAAAATGGTGATATCGCATGAAAATTCTGTATTAAAATCCAAATGAATTATTAAAAAATATTTATTACTTTACATTTCAAAAGCGTCCCAATTACTTTAAAAAAATGATGATTCCGCAGGGAAATTCATTCAATATGGCAGCTATGAATTAAAATTCATAACAGCTACCTTTACATTCGTGTCTCATAATGAACTTTGACATTTTGGTAGCTGAATTATTCCAAACAACATTTCTCTACTCAGCGATTGAATATTCGATTTATTCCGCCATTTGCAGAGAAACATGGAGTAGTCACGTAGAAAAGGATTCAAATGAATGCTTAAGAGATTACAATTCCATTTACTAAATTCGAAGGTTGATCAAACACTGAAATTTGTTTGAAGAGCATTATTAATTAATTCTGAGCTTCAGGATGAATTAAATTTATTTTTAACATCACTAAACTACATTCACTTAATATAAATTTAACGAAAAAACGTCTTGCATATAGTAACAACGTAAAATACGTGTTTTTAGCACTTCATTCTTCTAGTGTTTTTTTTTAAATATTTTTACTTATTTAATTTTGGTTTTTGTCTAAACTAGAGTATTTAAAATAATTTCACTTTGTTTAAACTGTATTTACTTAATTAAAGCAGTAATTATATAGTAAACTGAAATTTCTCTAATAGTTTGTTATGATTAATTTGCATTAATTATTATTCAACTGCATTTATTTGCAATTATTAAATCCTGTCTAATACTTATGGTATTTTTAATTATAAAACATTTATAAAGGGAATTTATGTATGTGAAATTAAAGTGTTGTGAGTTTTTAGGATTGTTAAATATAAAAATGTTATGTCACGTGTTTTAGAAAAACGATATGCGCATAAATTAATTACAAGTAAATTATATTTAAGCTTCTTTTTGTGCTAAATCTGTTCCTTATTCTTAAAACCTCAATTTGTTTTTAAAATAATTCTATTTATCTAAATTTTATAATGATTATTAAAATGCTGTTTCGGTTTTGCTTATAAAAAGTAATTTTAAAAATATTTATGCTAATTGTTAAAGGTGTTCTTAAAATGTCTGATAAAATCGGGAGAATGGTAAAAAAATGCCATTAATATTTTTTTTCGCCATAGTGCATACGTTTGAAAATGCAGTATTTAAGAAGTGTCGGTTAAAAAAAATTTGAAAATTTTAACCCAAAACAGACAAAATTGAAACAATCTGGAAAAATTACTCCTACCTTGTCTTGGCATCCTGAGCAGATTGGATGTCCGAATCGCAGAAAATATCAATATTTCCAGGTGCATAGTTGACGAAAACATTTTGGGAAGCTCATGCAGCTACCTCAGACAGAGGTACGGCTTATCATCGTCGATGGGCCCAAAGTGCAACATCATTATAGTATTTAACAGGAAAGAGAGTCAGTGAAACTTCAGTTTCTAAAGTCCCCCCTAGAAGGAAAAAATGAAATGTAAGATATGCTCTAAAGATCTTGTTTCTATTTACATTTTCAAAAAAGTGAAATTAAGTACAATTTTAACAATTACAAAGTACAATTATGTATTACTATATGTAATATTATGTATACAATTATATTAATAATATTATGTAATATAATTAATACAATTATATTAATAATATTATGTAATACAATTAATACAATTAAATTCAATTATGTGAACCAATTTTACCTGAACAGTTTTTCATGAAATCATTTTACACTATATATAGGAGAAGAGTCAGGTTTCTACATTATAGCTTTATACGTAGATTTATCATATTATGAAGCTTTAGAGTTTAGCTAGGAATGGTAAATCAAGTGGTAATAGACAATTGTGTATTTGCCATATACTAATATTTTTAATTGTTCTGTTTTGAAATTACCTGATGTATACTTTGGGAGGGATCTTTTAATTATTTACTCAGGTCTAATATTGTTTAATATCATACAATATTGTTCAATATAATGCAATATGCTAAGCTATCTAATTGGCAAGAGCAATGGCACTCTTTTTCTGGAATTCTGCTCTAAGCCTGTTGAAGATCGTTTAATCCACGTAAGATTCAATATGCACGAGGCCCATAAGTTTTTTATGTTTGTGGAATCAGGTTTCGAATCTATGACCCTCTAATTATAAATCTGAGATATTTCTAGGAAGATACCACAATCTCCCATGTGTGATCGGCTTATTACCATCTGGAACCCATCTTAGTTGCACATTACTCTTTTAAGTCAAGGAATTAATGTATATGTTTTTTACCAATCTCTATTAATAATAAAGAAGAATATGCGTGTGGTGTGCAGATGCTCTCAAAGGTAGACCATCTGACATAGAGAAACCAAATTTGGTACAAATATACTTAGGAAAGTAGAAATGTGTATCTTGACGAGATTTTTAGAAATTTTAATTGATTGAAAATGGAAGAAGATTTTGGGGTCTTACAAAAAATTGAATTTTACACCCTTTTAAACTTTACAAAATTATTCTTTTAATGACACTAATTTATTTTTTTAAGTAATTTTTTAAATATACTTTTTTGCAGAATTTTCAACAATGATCTCATAGCTGCAATTAATTTCAAAACTTTTCATTATTTTCATCGAATTTAATCGCGTAATTTTCTTTCTATGTTGGAAGCTAAAGAAGAAAGATTCTGTTTATTTTATTTATCTGTGCAGTTTGCACGAGAAATAAGAAAGGGAGATTAGTATCTCGAAAGACAACATGCAATTAGAAAACAGATTTTTCTACGAGTTATGATTTTAACGGCACTATGATGACTTAGCACATTAATTCTATTAGGAAGGTTCATGTGCAAGACAAACAGAACAGATAGAAGGCTATTAAAGCAACACGGCTTTATGTTTATTACAGTTTGATACTTGGAAGTGCTTTAATGAGAGAACCAAATACTGAAGAGAAAAATTTATGCATAAAAAATTTAACTGAATTAAACATTGCCAAGACTTTTAGTGTAAAAACTGTTTTGCCAAAGATAGTTAGTTAATATATAAATAATTTAATAAATTAATAAATAAGGATATTTGATGATCCTGGTGCATAATTAAATAAATTTATAAATAAGGGCATTTGATGATCCTGGTGCTTAGGACATGTCAGCTCTTAAATTGTACTGGATTTTTGGAACTTAAATTCCATAATAAAAAATGCTTATTTTTTACACATTTCTTCTAACCATAACTATTTCAATCTGCAGAAATGAAACTGAATTTAATGCAACCTTCCTAACATTGTAATATTGTGCTTTCCAGATGATTACAATATTTTAATACTTTTAGATCGCAATTAAAAGCTGATCGATAATTTTAAATTTAATTTTGGTTTTAGACTTGTGGCGCAATCTGGTTCGTAATTTAGGGGAAAAACTGATTACAAGGTTCCCCAATATTTTTTGTAACAAAATAAGAACTATATTAATAAATAATTAAACTAAAATTAAAGAACTATCAATTATTATTATAACAAAATAATAATAATAATTGGTATAGTTTTATTGGTGTATTAAAAGTTTTTTTGACAAAAAAAAAATAACACTAAAAATGAGTTTTAAAAAACTTTTTAAATATAATCACTTTTTTTCTAGTTGCAGCAAGCATATAATTTAACTAGATGATTCTACGTACTATTTAGAGGCTATTCTATCTAAGTTCATTAAAAGGAAGATTTGAATATACCAAGATTTCATTTTCATAAACAAAACGAATATAATTATTACATTTTGTGAAATTATTTACTTTTTCTGCTTAATTTTCGCTCTTTAGCAAAATTAATATTCGTTTCACATTCCCGGAATGCATATTTCTAAATCTGAGAAAATTATGCTAAATTTTACTTTCTGGTTATCTGATTTTAAGTTAATATAAATATTTCCTTTATAAAACAAGTTCCATCCTACGAATATATACTCTAAACCCACAAGAATCATTCTTCAGTAGAACTCATTGAGCAGTTAGAAAAGAGCCCATATGCTTTTAATGATTTGGAATTTTAATGAGATTTATTATTCTCTTGTGAATTGGTGGCTGGTTATAAAATTTATTTTAGAGGAAATTATATTTATTTTCTGCTCAAAATTCAAATTTCCAACACCATATATTATTTAAATGTGAGCTATAATTCATGAGGCAGCAATTAAATGCAATTATGTAATCGGAAATGAATTCCATCTTACAAATTTTAGATATATTTGCTTTTGAATGGAATAAAATATCTTTGCGACGCATTTGAGAAGTTAAATTCTATTACATAATTTACGGAGTTAAATTTTGAGCAGAAAACTATTCCATCTTATGGAATCTGAAGTGATTGATTTAAAATCAAGAAGATCCTAATGGTCTGTATATATGAAATATTTTTTTAAATCAGATAAGTGAAATTTATTTAAATTCTTTTCAAAATCGGAAAAAGTTTCTTTATATTAGAATATGTTTCTTTGGAATATAAAAGGAAATAATATTTGGAATCTCTCTATATAAAACGTTAACGTACGAGGCACCGAAATCGCTCTTATTACTTATTAGGAATGGCAGCAATGAAATGCAAACATATCCATGTAAGAAAGTTTCAGAAGACTGCTTTATTCAGCATTTTTTCTGCTGCACTTAATTCAAAACTTTGCTAATTAAATAAAATTATTATATTATAAATGCTTCTCGCCGTGTCAAATACTTCATTCAATCAGAAGATGTAAAAGAAATACTCGCTATGACTTACTTACTGGAAATAGATGACTTTCAAAACTATTAATTTCCCAAGAAAGGCTTTTGCATTATCTTAGAAAATTCTCTTTAATTATACCAATTTCATTTCTTACAGTTTATTTTCCTTGCCTTTAATAGATTCAAATTTAATTTACAATGTTACGATGCTTTTAAATATCAAGTTTGGTTTGGTTTAATTTGGTGTGAAAAAAAGCTTTTTAAGAGAAATACTCACTTTAGCAAATTTTTTAATGTTATAAAATTCAAACTCATCCATCAAATTATAAAATCGCGTATTTTTGCTAATGTTAAAATTAAGATAAAAAATAGCTTTTTTTATCATTAATTCTGAAATAGATTTTTTCCTTCCGCTTATATTTCATAATGTATACACTTTTAATTTTTGTATAGAATAATTTGTTTCAGAATGATTCATTTAAATTCCTGTTTTTAAGGCGTATCAAATGAATTGAAATTTATAAAAATTCATATCGATATTAATCGTTTAATAACGTAAAAAAACAACAACAATCTTGGTGATCAAGGTATCGCCAATACTAGTATATAATATAATATATATAATAGTATATATTATATAATATACTATAGCTAATATATAATATACTATAATATTTGGAAGGTATAATATAATATAATTTTTCCAAGAGCTTCCTTTATGGAAACAAAAAGATGCAGGTTTGAGTTTTAAAAAATCATTAATGCATTATATTTAAGTCCATATTTTCCAGTTCAAGTTTTTGATAACGTCAGGTAACTGAAATGATAACTTCAAATAACAACGATTTGTTACATAGAAAATTGATAAAAATTAATGCTAAAAGTTTGTATGCATTCATAAATATTGTTTTTTGTAAACAACTATATAATTGAAAAAATGTAGAATGTGAAATTGTCTAAAGAGTTAAAAATATTACTATTATTAAATAATTACATAATATATTGTTATAAAATTAAAATTAAAAGTAAAATAATTTTTTTTAAAATTTAAAAAAATAGTTAACAGGTTAATTAAACAATTTATAAAAAAAAAAAACTTTTTTTGTAATACGAATTCAAAATGATTTAACCTGAATTCAATAATTCATAAGAAAAAAAAAGAATTTATATCATGAGTTACTAAAATCTCTCTCTCTCTCTCTCTCTCTCTCTCTCTCTATATATATATATATATATATATATATATATATATATATATATATATATATAAGGGGGAATTATAAATGAAAGGGGAATTCTATAAGGGGAATTATAAATTAAAAATAATTGATTTTTTTACCAGAAGACCGATTTTTGATCGTAGTTACCTACCCTAACAAAATTTTTTAAATTTATTTTCATATAAAAGAAAATTAACTAGTATTAATAACATTTCCGCTTACAAAATTGAAATAGTTTTTTCGTAAGCAAAATAAGAATTCATTTTTTTTAAGGTTTGAATATAGAAGAATAGAAGCCACTTAAACAGGGAACTAAATATTTTATAAAAACGCATGTGTACAGCATAACATTTTATGCTGAAATGTGATAATGTACTTACATTTAGATTTTTGGCAATTTTTTTAATAGAAAAATTCATTACCGTTAATTTTTTTGTCTTTTAAAATCAGAGATTTAGGTAACTGGCAATGAGAGCTTTTATAATTTTTTATTAAATAATATTATTTTTACAAGCTGGAGCAAATAAAATTCAAAAGAGGACAAAACTAAGGTATTTTATATTATATGTTGAGTATCTCTAAACGTTAAAGTTTTCCAATACACTGGTGTGTACTTTTAATAACTGAATAACAGAAAATAAAATACAACAATAAAATAAATTATTAATTGACATAAATATAACCAAATTAGAAATAAATATTAAATTTAAATGCAGTAAAAGAACCAAAAAGCAAGAAATAAAATTATGAATCCGGCTTGAAGACTTTTTCAAGGATCATCCTCAGGCAGGGATTCAAAACTGGGATTTTTTTTTCTGTGAGGGGTCTGACTTTCGTCATGACCCGGGGTCACGAGGGTCGATATTTTGGACGAATTCTCCTCTTCGAACTATTATTAAGAGGTAGAGGATTTATTCTTTAGCGTCCTTGATTATTATACGCGCACACATTGTATATAGCTTAATATGCAACTAAAAATATTTTTTTTTTCCAGATGTGTAAGTTAAACATTTTTAAAGAAGCTGTTGGAAAAACAGATTGCTCTTGTAAAACTGAAAAAGGATTCGACTGCGATGTTTCTCCAAACAAAGGAACTAGTATGGGATAAGAAATCTTCAATGGAAAAAAAAAAGCAAGAATAAGCGATACCTTACTGATTTGAGACTTTTCTTAGAAATCACTTATAATAAATATGACCTTCACTTTATCAATTGTAAGCTGCTATTCTCTTATACTTAGCTATGCATTTTAAATGTTTAGAATTTAAATGAATTTTACTGTCTAAATAAAATAAAAATGAAATTCCCAAAATTTCCATGGTATTTGATGTTCAAATAAAATATTTTGTTTTAAAAATCCATTATTATCCTTTGATTATTCAGTCCCCTTTTATTGTATATTGTTATCTTCTTACTTGCAATGGTATTTAAATATATAACTACCAAATGAATTTCGTTTATTAAATAAGGCAAAAAATAAACAATTTCCAAAGTCCTTTAGAGATGTCCTTTATTTGGACATTTGGTTAGATGTTGTCCTTGAAAGTATTTTAATGAAAATTTATACATAGAAATTTTATTTAACATGTCCAAAATGTTAGTGAAAAAAATGCAATAACAAAAGCAATGTAAAACATTGCCATAAAATATTTAGCAATAATATAATAATATTTTATGCATAATTTTTGCATAGTTCAAATTAAAAAAATTATAATTAGAAAAGTAATTGAGCAGAAAGATAACGATCATCATTGAAAAACTAACTTTTTGAATCTTCAAGTAGAGTAAAAATAGTTTTTATTGAATTATATGTTTTTAAGTTATCGAGAACTACAAGTAATTCTACACTAATGATTTACATTATAAGTATTTTTTTAGTATCAAACGTTTTAAAAAGTATTCATTGAAATGATAAAAAACCGCGCATATTTTAAATGAATTTAAAATTATATTGTAAAGGAATATTTAATTAGCCACTCCCATGCTTCATTAAATTTTGTATTATTTTTCAAAACATAATTGCAATATAATGAAAAAATTTAATTTCTTGCTTATTTTAAATATATTTTCAGAATAGCAATATTTCTAGAAATTGATATTAAAATTCTTAGGTGAAAAAGATTTTTCTCGCTTTGATTAAAAATTAAATTGCAGACGATGATAAATATTTTTGAGTCAATATTTTTTCAAAGTAATTTTCAGCGTCTCTTCTGTGTGTGTATGCATGTTCCCTATCTTCGAAGAAATGGTCCGAATTCAAAAAGTTAATTAAATATTAAATACCAAGCGAAACTTTATTGTTTTATAATTGTAATATTGGAAGCATAAATTATTCCACAAGAAATGTTCTTATACTACCTCAAAATTAAAATTTTACTTTTTCAATAAAATTAATTTCATTTCCTTTCAATTTCCCTTCAGATTTTATTAATTTTTCAGAATTTATTACATAATTCAATAGACGCAGAAAAAAAAAGAAATAAGGAAATTTACAAATACTCTGTTCCTAGGCAATTTGAGGCTGATATATTTTACCTTCATTGTTTGGCATTTCGGTTTTATTTTATAAAATAATTTTGGCAACGCGTTTATTGGTTTTAAAATAATTCTTATGTCTTAAAAATAAAACTGCAAGCAATGGAATGATTTTACGGGCACAATACTTTACACAGAACAAACTTCTCATAAAAAAATTGTTCTTTTTTTTTTAAACACATTTACCTACTGACGCATTGGAATGTTGATTATAAATATATTCTTACTTTTTCGCATAAGATTCAAAATTATAAATTTTGATAAGTAAAATTTTAATTACGTTTTGTGTTTATGAATTAAACCGTAAGTTTTCAGGAGTAAAATTAGGAAAATTCCACCTTGGGCAATTCTGGGTATCTAACTGTGAAAAATGATTGCAACCAATAAAATTTTCTTGTGTATATCTTGTATTATAATATTTTAGATTAAAAATATTATATTTATTTAAAGAAATAACTATTTTTTTCAAAAGCTACTAAAAAATATGTTTTTACTTTCAAGCGAATAAAGTTTATGCTTAAATATAGCTTTTTTTTCAATAGCTGATTTGATATAACTATTTATTTTCTCGTATATGAAGATAAAGTATTCTGGTCGAATTCAAAAAATTGAACTCGGAATTTTGACATATCTTTATGATTTAGAGATTCCTAAAGTCGAAAAACACATTTTTGGCATTGTGTCTGTCTGTCTATATGACTAACAACAGAATAATCCGAAAACGTTTTGAGCTGGATGGATGAACTTTGATATATGATCAAATTTGTAGATGTCTATTAGATTTTGAATGAAATCCATCCAAAAAAATTTGTTTGTTCGGCTTTCAGAATACAAGGTGACACGATAAATACAAAATGAAGAGAACTAGATGAATAAAATTTCGTACACAGATCTAGCAATTAAAGTACAGATATGGTTTACCTGTAAGAAATTTTGGACCATACCTATCAAAAGAAAGACTATCTCTCTATCTGTCTTTTAACATACATTTAAAAACGATATTTCAAAAAGGCAATGAATTAAATATATAAATATATTGTTACGTCAAATTTTATGTGAAATAAAAAAACCCAGCAAATCGAGTGCAGAGGGTGTATTGTGAAACTATCCCGTAGGCGTGATAATAAAGAGCAACACTTTATTCTATACGATAGTAGGAACACACACATCAAAACTCAAACAGAACGTAGCAAGAAAAGCACTAGCATTAAACAACAAAACACAAGTGGCAAATTAGTACTAAACAGCACAAATGGCTCAGATTAAATTGAGATGAACTCAATTGATTGAACTATTTGATTGACTACTTATCTCACAACTCGTTAACTAACTTAACTCAATCATCATTTACTGACTACAACTTCTAGATTCTGGAAGGCAAGATGAAGAATATTCTAGAAGAATATGCATCTCTCCTTCTACTGTGCCTATCGCCATATATCTTATTATTTCTATAATTTTGCCCCGAAAGAAAAGAAAAAAAAAAGATAATTTATTGCCAAGTCGTCAAGCTGTGTGTGTGTGGTGTCTTGACTCGAGATTCGTTTAGTGTCTATCAGAGCTCTCTGTAAACATGTCTTCCTTATTATGGAACTGATCCTCGAAATGAGGATGAGATACTTCCGGCATGGTGGTTGGATCTCGCCAACCTGGAGGGTACATTAATAGGTGGGGGTTTGGATGTTTTGATTTGATGTTTGATGATTTGATGTACTTCTTTAGGGAAGGGTTGTACCATGGCCGGTGATGGCCCTTAGGATTCAACCATAGTTCCCGCCAATGTTGCTGTTGGGCTGTCAGGTCATTCAGTATTTATTATACGTGTGGTTTCGGGAAGGTCGAAATGTGATCTTGCGACTTTAATTGTAGCTCCGTGTAAAATTTCGCTTCTTATCAATCGGAAATAAAGGAGTGTAAAATACACATTCGGTTTTCTGGTACTTATGTGATTTTCTATTAATCGCATTCCAACATTTAATCAGTTAAAAAATCTCCAAAGATTGCACATTATTACGATCTTTCGGACATTTCGTTCGCCAATGGCATATAATTAATATACCCATAAGTACATTTATTAGCGAGTATGTGAAAAAGATTCCCGCTGGTTTACGTTCTCAAGTACGAAGTATACAAAAGAAAAAAATTGTAATCGTTCAAAAATTCTAATTCAAGATTTTGACGAATCTCCATATTTTAGATATCTTAAACCTCTCCCCCCCAAAAAAAAGAAAAGAAGGGGAGAGTTATATTTACCCATTTGAATGTCGACAGAAATGACATTCTTGGAATTGTGTCTGTCTATGAACAAGGAATTCACAGACACTTTGTGCTAGACATAAGAATTTTCATGTATAGTCTTTATATATTTCTTGATATCTATCAAATTTTGAATGAAAATCCTTCATAGAAAGTTTGTCTGTCTGTCTGTACTAGTACATGTGAACACGATCATTACAAAACGCAAAGAGTAAGATAGGTAAAAATTTAGTAAGCATTTATGGCATCTGAAGTGTTAATTCGAATAAAATTTTGTACTAAGTCCATTGAGTGGCTGACTGGCTGTCAATCAATATATTCATATAGATGCAAACTCTATATCTTAACACTAGGTTTACCAAATGATGCCTCTGAGAGAACCTTTCGTTAATTTTCTTCAAAAAAATTATTGCCGTATTTTATGAGAATATTTTAATTAATTTTTACTTACATTTATAAGATATATAATCACAAATATTATCTTTTTCTTTTTTTGATTTAGGAGGAATGTACATAGTAAGCCTACTTTTACCGAAGGGGTCATTTTGACCATTCAAATAAATATTGTTATTTATATATGTAATGGTTTGATAGGGATGCACAAGTTTAGTTAAGTTATATTAACGTCCCGTTGTAACGCAACATTAGGGCTATTTTGGGACGGATCTGGTAATTTTGAACCACGGTCAGATGACGAGGACGACACCTGAGCTGGTGCCCCCCTCTCCACACCACACCACAATAGCGGGAGGACATTTGGCTTGACGGAGTTAATGTGCAACAGATCCCCTTACACGACGGTTCTTCGGTGGAATCGGGTCTCGAACTTGAAACCCTACGGCTCACAAGCCGATACCTTACCACCAGGCCACAGCGGCCCTATAGAGATGCACAAAGATATAAGTATAAATATAGAAATAAGCATGTGTTAGTAAAATGTGTGTACATAAGAAGCAAGAAGGCGAAGCCGAAATTCAGTCAGATAGAAGCTATTATAGATTGTTAGTAAGAAGACGTGTGAGTCAATGTCTTGATTAGAAAATAAACACATTTTTTAGCAAATAAACACAGAGGAACTGCCTTTTCATCACACCACACCTCAACAAATATATTGAAAGTATAGAAGCTTTTTCTACTTTAACATCATAATACATAGGTCAATACATATTTTTTCTAATTAAATACCGAAAGGGATCATTTTGACTCCTTTGGTAGACATAGGTATATGCCAACTCACGGTAAATCTAGTGTTAATAACACGTGGATTTAAATAAATGAAATTTGACATGTGATCTTGTTTTTACGATTGCAAATTTATAATAAATTTCACTTTCATTTGGTTATCGGATAAGCATCCTAATCGAGTAATGTTTCTTACTACACTAAAAAGGACACAATGCTCATGTATGGGACGTGAAATAAAAATATGAGCACTTATGGGCGGAGGGGTGGGTGGCAACATCTGCATTAGAAAGCATCTGAGAAAGTTACGAGGAAGTTTTAATCACGGATCCTGTGTAGATTAATTAAATGGATAAGATTTTATTAAAGAAAAATAGGCAAATGATTTCATTTTTACTAAAGCTGCATATATCATTTTGTAGATTATGTATTTAAAATCCAATAATTGTGTTGATGTTAGAAGATAATAAGCCTCGCCAAACGCCCTTAAATCAACATCCAAGGATCGTACGAATACGATGTTATCGTTTGATAACAATCATAATTAGCTCGTATTAGATTACTCGCTATCTCAGACAATTAATTTTAAATGTTGTTACGTGACTTAATTCAATGATAAAGTAATGAATTCTGGCTGAACTAATCAACATTAATTAAATAATAGCGATATACATAAATATGGTCTTCTTCTATGATGTGTAAAATATTTCTGCGATTAATTATTGTCGTATAGCTTAAGCCAGAGTTAATTTTTTATAAGTTTTGTCTAAAGATTCTGGAATCAGCTTAATATAGCAAATGTGCGCATAAAATAACATTGTGAATGATAACATTGCTTTTAAATATAAAAAAGTTTTTAAAAAATGCACTTTTAACACTTTAATGGCCGCTCACAGAACATATGTGTGATGTGAGAGCGCCTATTTGTTTTATGTATATGTTAATACATGTTAAATTATTTCGTGAATTTACATAACATTTTTTAAAAATTAATCTTAAAAAATATTAGCAGTTCCTGGCGATATTTTACTGCATAGACATACAACCATTAATATGCTAATTATAAATGAGAAGAAAGTCAATGAAAAAATTTAGAGGCCATAATATAAAAATAAATCGAGAATGGTCTTTTTGTAACGATCTCGCATAATGTATAATAAAAATGTTATCCCCGCATAAAATTATGGAGATTTTGTAAGTGTAAGGTGCTCAGATTTTAATTTTCAAAGTTCAGCCATGAGAGCTGTGTGCTTCGTAGTATAATGAAGAGAACCAGTACTTATGCATAGTATAATGAATAACCAGTACTTATGCATTATTCACTTGAAACTAGCGAAAGATAGCAATGAAAGAGCCTAATAGCCAGCGTTGTTTGGCGATGAATCGCTGACATAGTTAATACACAAGTACCAGGAAACCGAAATTGTATTTTAAATGCTTTTTTTCAACCGATTGCAACGGAAATTTGACTCAAAATCCAAATTCCAAGTAAAATATCACATACTATATTTAATTTACTTAAGTCATTGCGTTTTCGAATTATTATATTTCCATGTAAATCAAAAGTATTGACTGACAGAAGATCAACCTTTTGGCTATTTGATTCAAAATTTGATGTATATCTAACTAGATGTCAAATTAGTTTAACAAACTTTATTCATTCTGCTTTTGAACAAATTCATTTATCATGTTTACCTGAACTCGGATAAACAGACTTGATCGGAATGGATACTTTCAAATCTTGATGCATTTTTACACATTTTTTTTGGTTAAACAACATACCAGATATCTTCCTTATAGCTGAAAGTTTTTACAAATTATTCATTTCACGGACAAATAAATGTAATTTCAAAGGTGTGTTTTTCATACTTATAGGGGACTGAAACATGGATATTCCAATTTTTTTTGACGATTGCTCACAGACAATTATTTATAAAGGAAGTAAGTTAATCGAATATTAGAATAAGAGAAAGTTCTAAAATATTTAATATTTTAATATCTAGAGTCACGGGAATTTAAAGAAATTGATTTTCATTTAACCAGGACTGTGATAGGAAGACATATTTGTGATCAGTTTATTGCTATTCGTAGAGTGATGTATTGCCAACTGATATCGTGAAATGAAAATTTAGAACATTATTAATATTATCTAGAACATTATTGAATAGATATATTGAATATAGTTCTTAAAAGACAGCAGCCAAGGTTGTGAGAAATAACAATAATTGTTTGAATATGAAAATTAGGAGAATAAAGAGTGTTTAATTTTGAGAAGTTCAATTAAACATTTGAAACACATGAATTTTAATAATAAACAATCATGTTAAATTCTATTGAAGTTCTAAAAAATATCCAGATAAAAAAATGCACTAGCGGTTTCTGACTTTACAAAATCATCATGAAATAGTCCAGTTACACAGACCAGATAGCATTTCATGAATAAATTCTTTCTGAACTCGAATTGACGAAAAATGATAATAATTACTTCATGAAGGTACTGATGCAGGCATACGTTAAATACCGATTCCTATACTTTAATCAAGTACTAAATGATGATTTTGAAATAAATTCATTTCCGAGTTTAAAGATGAATAGCTCCACTAGAATATAGGCCAACAATTAAACTAACTCATTCATCTGAATTAACAATAAAATGTTTGCCTCACTCTTTTATATTGCGAGATCATTTAATTTACAAATGGAATCTTAGATATCATATATTTTAAATATTATTTTAATCCCAGAGTGTTGCTTATATTGCCAGAAAACAAAACACATTATCCACTCTAATTGTGACCCAATATATTCTATTTTCTAAGCTGCTAGACAAAGGTATTTGTTTTCAGTTCGAAAAAAGACTTTAAATGACGTAAAGATTATATTTTATGTTTTTCAGAAAAAAATGTGTTTTGAAAAATTAATGTGCCTAAATATTAATACAATATCTATTAGTCAGATTCAGTAAAAATCCTTGAAATACAAGTGTTTTAAACGAAAACGCTCCATTCTTCTTTTACTAAAATTGAATGAGCTATAAAGCTTTGTATTTCATTATTTAAACCAATCAATTTCGGTCTCTTGGAAGATTCTCCCATTGATTGATTATCATCTTTGTAAGGGCCTATAAAATAATTTAAAATTGATATACTGAAAACTTTATTTGATCAATTTTGGTTACAGGATTATGGAACATGTCGTGTCTATACTATTGGTGTGCCAGACATATTTTATTAAATATATCTTAAAATACCGAAGACTAGAAAAAAGTTAGATCTCATAAATTTTTCTGCAATACATATATTGACTCATAGAATAAAAATGTAATCTTTTATGCGTTTCACAGAAATTTTCTTAATGTAAATGTAAAAGGCGTTTACACATTTTTAGAAAGATCCACGACCGTTCAATTAATGTTTAAACTGTAAAGACTGTGCTTTGAATGTTCAGTTTAATATTTCAAGAAAAACGCTATAAGTCTATATAGTGATTTCTATGATAAAAAGGACTTTTCATAACATTTATAAAAGTATAGATTTCCATTGCTATTCTACTACTTTCCAAATTTTATCAATCGTGATAGTTTAAAATTTTGAAAGAATTCCTTTCAACCTACCAAAGGTACAATAGCCAATAGGTACAGCATCAGGGGATTTATCAGGAATATGTTAAAAAGATATATACGCAATATATATATCAGCTTGCATTGTTTCGTGAAATATAGTAGTACTTTTCGAAGCACGATGTGTAGCATTGTCCTAATGAAATCTCACTCTTAAACTGTCATTGGGATAAAGAAAAAGAATTTCTTTTATAAATAGTGGACATCAAACCTTCACTTGCTGGTACATTGAGTTGGTTTTCCCTTTTTTTCCCACTCTTCTTATTTTTAATTTCTTTTTGGTGGAGAATCTAGCGACAATCACAAATCATTTACTTAAGTTATTTTTGCATGACTGAATGAAGCATTTATTATTTTTCCTCTTCTTTTCTGATAGTAAATAGACTTATTTTTTGTGAAGTCACTTAGGTAAACTACTAGCATCAAAGATCACTAAACATCAAAGTTCACGACGTTTTTCCATTTATCTCCTCTTTAATAGTTTTTATTATAGGTTCTACAAACTGTTTTGCGTTCTCAAATAGGCCTCTGAAAAAGCTGTTGAACATTATGTTTTGTTAACTTTTTAAAATTGTAAATCTTGATTCATTATTTTATGTATTGTTGTTAAAAATATAATCGATTTTACAATTCATTTTCCTCTTGTTACTAGAAATTTCACTTTAAAAATATTTGAAACAGTATGCATCTTTTTCGGATATTTACTTACAATTTTTTCCTTGCAAAAGTAATGTTTGACGGTTTTGTTTCTTTCCTTTAATAATGTTTTTTTAATTGGAAAGTATTCTGCTGTTAAAAAAATTTTAATGCATTCTGCTATATTTTTGAATTATGGACTAAAGATATTTTTATGTGGAAAGAGCGGATACATATCCTTTAATTCAGCGATTCTCAACCTGTGGAGGGGGCGTGAGCACGCTAGGGGGGGCGAGAATATCCAAGAGAAAATATTATTTAAAAAAATTAATTAACTAACTAACTGAAAGGAAAGAACACATACACATAGAAAACAAAATACATTTCGATATATTTAATAACTTACTGAAGAAAAGCAATTTACTAAACAAAACTTACTTAATCAAAACATGCTAAATTAAAAACAAATTTAATAATTATTAGTGAATTCCTTGGGCCTGTCTTGCAGAGCAAAGTTTTTCGAAGGAAGGCTTAATATTAGAAATAGCCACACTCAGTTTTGTTTCTATATTTTGTCTTCAAAGAAGAAGCCACAGCAGAAAATCCAGTTTCACAAAGGTAGGATGTTGAATGGTAATAGAATGTGGAATGTCCTTCTTTTAAGTGCAGAAAAATCATCCTTACTCCTGCCCAAAATTCAAATACTGATTTATTACTAAACTGTCTTTTAGTTTCGCTACTTGGGGTGAAGTCTATGAATTTTTCTTCCTCATCAATTGAAAGTCCTTCGGGAGTCTTATGAAATGGATTCCTAATCCACTCGCTATCAGTTTTCGTCAGCATGGAAATACTTTTTAAAATTCTTCGCCAGCATGGCTAAATGATTTTCAGTGGTTACAAAAACAACTTTTGCATGTTCTTCTTCAGCCTTATAAGTTTTAGTACAATCATCCACATTTACAAACATTGTTTTTGCTTTAAATTTCTGCTCCACAATTCCAATTTTCTACAAAAAACATTAACTTTATCACTCGTATCCAACATATGCGTATTTGCTCCTTGGAATTGAAGATTCAAGTTATTTAATTTCTAGGCCTCCTGTCTGTTTTCTTCTTCTAGGAAATGTCGATTTCTTCTCTTAATTCATAAACACGTTGCAAAAATTTCCCACGTGATGCCCATCTTGCCTCGCAATAAAATAGCAACGCTGAATGTACTGTACCCATGTTTTTACAAAGTGCGGAAAAGATTCCCGATTTCAGGGGTCTCATTTTTATATTATTTACTACAGTTACAGTTATTTACTACAGTTAGTTAACACAATATTCAAACCAGGACTCATTTCTTTCGAAACCAAAGCTTCTCTGTTTATCATAAAATGTGTCTAGACGCACAGAGGCGATTTTTGTTTTAAAAGGGCCTGTATATCTTGGAATCTTTCGGACATTGAACGAGCACCATCGGTGTATATTCTGAAGCAATTTTTTCTTTCAATGTTTGCCTCGTTCGTAAAATCATTTAAAATAGCAAATAATGCACGCGCTGATGTTTTGAGTTCTATTGGTTTGCAGAAAAGTAGTTCTTCTACTACTGACATATTATCACAAATTCGAACATAAGCAATTAAATGAGCATCTTTATTACTGTCTGTTGCTTCGTCAAGCTGTACTAAAAGAATTGGTCACGCAACTTCGAGAAAAGCTGACACTGTACATCTTCAGCTATATCGTCCATTCGACGGGCAACAGTATCATTTGAAAGAGGTATGGACTGTAATTATTTTGAAAAATTATCTCCAAATATAGTTTCTACAATCTCAATTGCTGCTGGCAAAATTAGCTCTTCACCAACGGTGTGAGGTTTTTTACATCTGGTTATTTTATATGAATTTTGTAAGATCATGCTCACTATGAAGCGTTTCCGAATGTCGTTTAAGTTTATTAGGTTTCATGCTGTCTGCGGCCAACACTTTTGAGCAGATGATACAAAGGATTCTTCCTTCTTCATTTACGTCAGTACTGGTAAACCCAAAATTTAAGTATTCTTGAGAATATTTCCTTGATTTTATTTTCGTAAACACGCTAGTCTGTGTACTTGTTGATGCTTGACTATCGTCTAATGCTTGCTTACTTCCGCTTAAAAATTTATTCATGAGTCTGCATAAATCTGCTGCCTTGAATATTTTATATGGTGAAATGCAATTAACACGAAAACATATATAACATACAAATTCACGATAGATTCGATAGCGATAAAAGGATAGACTTGAATGAGACTGGCTGGAATTGAAACTTGTGTTATGGAATATTTTCCTTCTTCTTATGAGAAAACATTTGCTCCGCGCATACTCGAGACGGCATCGGTCGTGTGGATTCAATTACACAAACATACTAGCTTATTTTTTTCACTTTTGTTTAATCATGCTTCTGTTTTATTTCTTTTATTATTCGAAAAAATGTATTCCCAGTTTCTAAATTTAGCTCATCCCGTCTAGGTTAACTTTCATTAACGAATTTTTTTACTTTCATATTCTTTTAACGGTATCTCCCTGTTTGGCTTTCATTTCAAATATAATATTTAAATTTTCTCAGCTTTCCTTCGCTTCATCTGTTCACCGCCCGCTTGTCCAAAATGCAAGATGTGGCTTCTCGCCAACGTTGGCTCGCTTTTACTCTTGTTTTGGCAGTTAGTTAAAAATAATTTAAAAACAGAATACAAAATACTCAATATACATTATTGTTGCATACATTTTATTGTAAGTGGGGGGAGGGTGATGAAAATTGTGATTGAAAACTGGGCCACGAATACTGAAAGGTTGAGAAACGCTGCTTTAATTGACAACTTGTTTACACAAGCCATTTTGAAAGAAGAAAAAAAGTAAAAACTAGCAGACGATATTTCGTATTTCAAATAATGAGCTTTTGCCAGAAATTTTTATATTATTTTTTAAAATTGTTTATTTAATCTAAAATCTATAAATATCCTCTGTATATACATATCGATAAGGCGTAAAAATTTGTTATTTGGCGTGACAAATTTTTTATTACAATAAAAAGCAATTAAAATAACACTATTGAATACTACTTCAAATTAATATTTTTATCCAACCAAAGATAAGGAAAATCTATAAATATTCTCTGTATATACATATCGATAGGGCGTAAAAATTTGTTATTTGGCGAAGAATATATTCAAAATATAATTCTAAGAATTTTAATACCATCATCTTCTTCAGAAAAATAAAATGTTTTATTACAATAAAAAGCAATTAAAATAACACTATTGAATACTACTTCAAATTAATATTTTTATCCAACCAAAGATAAGGAAAAACTGTGAATGTCACCTGTCAAGTGTTACACAAGGGGCATCACTTTCTCAATAGCAACAGCTGTATTTACAAGAAATGAGAAATAAACTCATTTTTCAATTAGTGTACCAAAACCCTTTATTGCCACGTCTCGTATATTTGTATGCATACTTTGAAAAATGGAAGCATGCCATTAGTTACCTATTGTATCATTCATGCAATATCAAAACGGACAATAGCATTTTTACGCTATAACTGATAATTTATTAGATGAATTAGGGTATAAATATATTCTCTTAGAAACTTTAGAACAGATTTCCTTCTGAATCGCCATGCATTATTCCATAATCTTTATTTTAATTCTGGGCTTGACGGTTTCAGTTCTTGCTCAACGACGAGGTACTGATCATGTTTTCAATACCTTATTTCCCGCCTGTAAACCTGTTGGCGACGCAATGCGAAGTAAATTTGTCGGTAAGCAGTTTCATTTTATTTGATTTGAATTAATATATTTTGGTTCACGGTTTATTGGCATGAGAACAAGCATTTCAGCCTTATTGAACCTATTCGGAAGTTAATTTTGCAATAGTTCAAAAGGAATGGTTAAAAGTAAAGAGTTATTGAAATGTTTGCATAAAGGATCAAATGATGGCGGTTTATATTGTTAGTTAGTGTAAAACTGATGGTATAAGATCTAAAAATATTCTTTTAAAAACATGAATTAAGATGAAAGAAATATGACCACTCTTATCCCCAAGGTTGAGGAAATGTCGAAGGGTTAAACACATATGGTTATTAATGTTATACATCCTCTATGTCTTTCGATAGAATATTTTTGAAAATGAAGGTCACTGCCTAATTTTGTTCAAAAAATCGATTTCCTAAGGAATTTTATCTCAATCAAGCAAAGGAAAAGCAATGATGAAAAGTCAATTTCGTTATTTTTTTTTATGGAGGCAACTTATTTCTATTTGAAATGATTCAAATTTATATAAAAATAATCTTTAAAAAAATCGAAAACTTTTCTTAAAGATGTACGTGGGAAGAAAACAACATTTTAAATAATTGCAAAACCAGCGGGAGTTGTCTCTCTGAAACGTTCTCGTTTATTCAATAATAAACGTGTTTCTATATAATTAACCGCCTTCCATTAAAAAGGAATAGTTACGAAAAGTATATTAAAATGCGATATTTGGCTATTAATCGCTGGCAAGTAGTTATTACACAAACATCTGACTATCAAATGTGTGTTTTGAATGATTTTTTTCTCAACAAGTTGAAATAAAAATTTGTCATAAAACTACAATTGAAATTTTAAAATCATCTATTGAGTTTCTTCTATTTAAGCCATTGCATTTTTGAGCTTTCGCGTATACAATTGGGTTAACCCAGTGATGAATTTGGTTCTAAATTTGATAGGTATCTACACATTAAATATTAAATCTATATACCAAATACACAGATATTCACAAATAGAGCCCAAAACATATTTTTTGGACTCATGCACATCTGAAATCTATAGGTTTGCCAAAATCTTGAATTTAAACCTTTTTTTTTGGTGATTACAATATTTTTTCTTTTTATACTTCATATTCGAAAAAGTAAAAATAAGATAAAGGCCAAAGAATAAAAAATCTCACTTAGTAAAAAGCTTATTTTTGTTGATACCTATCTAGAAAGCCAATCTCGAAAGTTACGTCGAAATCAGCTAGAATAAAGTCGCAACCAATTTTTACCACAGATTGCAAGGACATCTTTATGTGGAAATTTACAAGGGAATCGAAATGAGAAAACCCTCGCGTTTTTCACAGCGTATATATAAGACATTTTCATACATATCAACCATCAAATTAAGCATTTTCATTGTAACTCTTTAAATGGAATGAATATCTCGACAGAGAACTTCAGAATTATGGATAGTATATTTATGTTTTGGAGTACTGCTAGACCAGAGTCTATTCTAAAAACAACTCTCTTGTTACAAACAATTATTTCAAAAACTTTTGTTAAGACATATGAATTTGTTAAAATTTTCTGAAATTCATAAGTTTGATTTTAAGAAATAAATTTCTGACGCTCGAATTGGATCAATCTACGAATAGAATAGAATTTTCTTTTTATTCTTGCGAAATAGAATTATGAAAATAAAAGACATTTGGTTGAGAAAAAAAAATTAGATATGACTCATTTGTTTAATTCAAAGGTTTATTGGAATAAACACTGGAGATTCACTGGAGAAAAAATATTCTTTCAGTAGGAACTAAGATTAATGTATCTATATATACAAAACAGTATAACAGTGTATTTTTAATGGAATATACAGTTTTCTTGCATTTTGATGAAATTTGGCATACGTTTTTCTAAAAATATCAGCTTTCCAGAAATGCAAAAGTAAATTAAAAAACCAGTTCATTAGAAATTGGGGATTGATCTCTATATCTCCCGAAAATATTCTCATAAAAGTACTTTTTTTAACTGTCTTAAAAATACTTTATTAACGATTTCGGTTTATTTATTTTACAAAATTTTCGGATTTAAATATGTTTTTAAAACTAATTTAAAATTCACAACCATACTATCATGTATAATGAAAATAAAACTAATTTCATTGTTTTGTAGGCGTACATTTGCGCGATTTTATTTGTATTATTTATGTCGTGGGGAATTAACTTTATTTTTCATGATTATTGCGGCACGAGACGACACATTATATTCCCATATTTTAGTTTATTATTCCTTCATTAATATTTTGTCTTTGATATTTTATTTTATAAATACTTTTGGCAATATTTTTTTTCTTTATAAAGAGTGCTATGAGACTTAGAAAAATTCTTAAATATTTGCTGTTTTATTATCTAACTAGCCGTTGTACCCGTAATATCATTTGCATTTATTCTTACTTATTTTTTAATTACTACTTTAAAAGAATCGGGTTAAAATCAATTTTAGCATCAGCCTTCGGTCCATATATATAAATATTTCTTTGAATTTTCCATGTAAAATCTGACTTCATATAACTAACCAAGGGAAAATAATAGAGTTTATTGGTTTTATAGTATTGTTTTTCAGAGATTAGATTTTAAACGATTAACAATATCAAGAGAAAGCAAGTTGGCTTAGATAATAGTTTCTTTTGTTAAATGTAGTGATAGTTTTTTTTAGCAAAAAATGTCTTTCTTTAGCAAATCTGATTTTTAAAAAAATAAAAGGTACGTCGTAATACCAAGAAATCAAAATCAATATATATGGTAAAGAAATCGACATTAATAATTGACGAAGAATTTTCATATGGCTCTAGTTAAAAACTATTCTTTGAAGAAAAAACTTTCGCAGACGATATTTTGTAATTAGTATTATACTTATTCCATAGATTTGTTCTATGAATTGAATATTTCAAACATTTCTCAGAGAATACAGGTGAATGTACAAAATTTGACAGATAGGCACACAGACATAATTTTAAAATCGTTTATTTCCCGAAAATTGGGATGTTTAAACCATCGACATTCGCTACAATGTTAATGAAAATAAATTTCTGCGCATCTGGATACAATAAATTAAAAACTACACATTTTAATTTGTCCCTTTCTTCATATGATTCTTTTCTTTACATTTCACTGCAACAAATTTGCAATTTTCCTTACTTCCTTTACAGACATTTTTATGTATATTATAAGATTTTATTGTATAGAGCTTGTTATTTCTTTTACAGAGTTTTTGAGAAGCGGACAAATAGGTCCTAGAGCTTGCAAAGGTCAAAACCAAGCTGTGAGTGTTACAAGCCTATTTTAGAAAATGATTATGAGATTATCATCTCTTCAAATTTTGTGATAATTTATTTACACAGAAACTGCTCAACAGTAGTAAGTGCTGTACATAAATCCGTTAGGTTCGTACAATGTGTAAGGCAGAGGGAATGAACAATTAAGGAAATTCAGGGAAATAAGAAATTAGCAATCCAGATATTTCATATTGATTTTCAAAGATGCTTATGAAAACTAGTACTAATCTCAAGCAGTGGCTGCAATGCATAGGCGCATTATTGATTTTGACAAGGAAATAGTTCTCAATTCAGGTGTAACCCGAATCACACATTCCTCGATTTTCATTAATTTTAACAACTTTCTTGCAAGAGGTTCCAGGATGATAATGCTGTGAAACAAACTTTTATTTCCTGGTTATCGTCAGAGACGATGTCATTTTTCGATACGGGGTTACATAATAGGATGACTACTTTACAAGGGTATCAACAATGACGGCAGTTAGGCTTAAGTATAACCAAAGGCATGAACGGTAGTTAAAAATAAAGTGCTTCGCTTAAATACATTTCGTGTTCTAATTGGTGAAGATAATCTATTTTCTAGACTTCCTTAAAGTAATTAATTATTATTTAACAAAACTTTATCTAACGGAATGAACTTTTTTAACGGATAAAAATTCCATCGTTCAATATTCCTAAAATATGTTTATAAATAGCTACAACTTAAATGATGAATGGATCGACCAGTAAGATACAAGATTATTTCAGAAGCTACGAAAGAATATAAGAAACAAGAAGATTCACTAGCACTTTCAAGTGGTGAATACTGCAAATAAAAACTGACTGAGAATATTAATATTTAGTTTAATCTTATGTATTAAACATTGTAAATATCATTTTCTTTGACATATAATCGCAATGTCGTACGAAAGAAAAAAAAATCATCAAGTCTTTATCATTCTGACCCTTAAAAATCTAGTTTTTTCAAATACTTAAATTTCCCATCTTTAGATTTGCCAGATTTTAATAATAAAAGGGAAACAAAAGCAGTTGAAAAGTGTCACATTGCGTTATAGTGCTTTAAAGTGTTCCGTGAAGTATAAACAGTTTGAAATATTTTGAAGTAATTGTTTTACTTATTGTAACAATACGTAATACAAGATAGAATGTAGAAATATTTTTCAAAATTTGCAATACTGCCATAAAAATGCCTTCACCAGTTTCATGGCGAATAAACTTCAAATCAATTTAATAGTGATCAGCGCCATTTATTTTTGAAGAAATATACTAAAGTTGCATAAAAAGATTATATATATATATATATAAGTTTTTTGAATATCGAAAATTATTTCT
>JAPMOR010012006.1:4712-17615 GCA_026543865.1 Argiope aurantia | reverse complement strand
TGCGTGGCTCAAATCAATGCCTTCATACAAGGCAACGAATGCAATGCTTGAAATGTTAAAATAAGGAAATAAAATCTCATAGTTAGGAAATAGTACAATAAAAGACCTGAAAATTATTTTTGCAAGAAAATTTTTCCATTTCTTGTAATGCAAAATTGGATACATTATTCCAGTGTTATTACACATCTTTTAATAAAATGATGAAAATGAAAATTGTAATGAATTTCATGCTCCAGAAGAAAAGACGACAAAAAATGATATACATATATATATATTTTATATGTGAGTATTTCCAATAAATCCATCTTTATTTCTTGTGCTGCAATTATTTATCTTATTAAGCAAATGAAAAAAGAATAATACTTAACAAAAGTGCACATACGGTAAAGAAATGAGACAAAAGTGCACATATAGTAAAGAAATGAGACAAGTTTGCAAAAATGATATAAATATCTTTGATAATATTGTTTAGATAATCGCTGTGCGAAATAAATATTTTTTGTAAAGAAAAAAAATCCATGGAAGAAGAAAATAACTAATTTAGAAGAGTACAATTAATAAATTGGTACAAAATTCATTTCCCTATTTCTCATGCTTCGGTTTATGTGCCATTATGAGAATAACTGAGAATTTCTTTGAATATATTACATTGGTTTATCCAATGACTATTTTATCTAACTTGACAATGAAAATTATAAAATGACAATGACAATGAAAATTATCTTCATATCGTTAAATGCTTCAGCACTTAATCCGAATATCTTAAAAACTAATTAAGCATTAAAACAGTATTTAAATTTAAATATACTAATTTGCAATGGAATTTTGTGTAATTAGCGAATATTGTGTAATTTCGTAAAACTCTTTCTGTAATTGAGAAAAAACGATATTGTATTATTCTTGAATGATTCTGTAGTTGGTAGGTTATTTTACACACTGTCAATGTGAGAATTAATTAAAACTATATGAATGCATTTTTGATAAAACATCTTCATTTGTAAATACTGAAATTATAAAAGATAATTTTTATGGTTTTTTTCAAATTTCATAAAATTAATTTTAATTTGTAAACTTTTCTAAATGTCTTAACCTTATAACTTAACTTAAAAAACATAATAATAATTTCATTTGTATTAAATTAATATTGCTATTGAATTAATTTCAAAGAATTATTGAAATTTTCCTTGCATCATAGAAAAAGTAGACATAAATTTAAAAATAGAGAACTATAATTTTTAATTACATCTTTCATTCAAGTCAAGCATGCTTCAGAATAATCAAAATTAAAAAGAAATATAACAAAAGCACAAAAAGTAAATAAAATCAATACATCTTTCATTCAAGTAAGGCATGGCTTCAAAATAATTAAAATTAAAAATGAATATAATAAAAACACAAAAATTAAATAAAAGCAGACAATTTAAAACATTAAAAATTTTTTTTATCGATTTTTTAAAATTTTATGCGCCTACGCTAGTAATCAAATATTTTGTATCATTATTTTTTAATTTATAGCTGACTTTTTACAGACGATTTTTTTAAATCATATTCTTAAAGACAAACTATATATATATTGTGTAACTTATTTTCAAACATACCGTGGCTCAAACAATTGAGAGTACATCTTACTTTTACTCGATTTACTCGATAAATCCAACTTTCATCATAAATAACACATTACCGAGAAGTGAAAACATGTTTTTATTTTTACACATAACAAATGGTTTAATTTGAAGTAAAAAAAAACAATCAACGAAAAAATTCTAAATTGAATTGTTTCAGAAGCATTTTAAATAAACATGCACATATTTTTGCTCAAAATATTGAGAATAAACCAATGAAATTTTATAATATCTCGCATAGAAAGAAAGTGTCAATATTTAGTTGCATATCTTTTGCTTTTATAATGAACTTTAAACGTCGTATGATTCGACCAATTTTTGTTGATATCTGAAGATACTTTAACTCATTATTGAATGAGTTTTGTTTATGATTTTATGTTTTTGGACTACTATTTCGAGTCTGGCCCACAGATATTCAATGGCATTGATGTCGGGGTATTGTTTTTTTTCATTGTAACTGCTGTTTACAATGAAAAAGACACCACATTTTGACATTATGTGTAGTGTGTCTGGGGTCGTTGTCCTATAGGAAAATGAAATTTCCATCTAAATCTAAATTTTAAACACTTTCCTTTAGATTGCTACGACCATATGGTTCATCCAACTTGCTGCAGAAATTTCTCAAATCATAGGCAGAAGTATAAGTGCCGAAACTGTGCGAAATGTAATTAGACAAGCTGGATATAAATGTCGAATTGTTGGAGAGAAACTATTCATCGGCTTGCAAATTCAGATAGAGCCTTTAAAGTTTGCAAAAACTCATCAACTAAAGACACAATAACTTTTCGAAGAAAGTTATATTTAGTGATGAAGGAAAACTCAATATCTTTGGCAGTGACAGTCGTCGCACCGCATGTAGAAAGCCTAATACTGCTTTGGAACCACAATATTTACCACCAGTTAAATATGGTGGTGACTCCGTCATGACTTGGATTGTATGGCTTTATCTGGGACAGAAAATTTAGTTTTTATAGATGGCATTATAAACCATATGGTTTACTTGGAAATAGAAGCAATCTAAAAAGAAACGCTTACAATTTGGGTTTAGATGGAAATTTTATTTTCCAAAAGGACAATGATCCCCAAATGTCACGTAACTTCAAAATGTTTTTTTTAATTGTTAAAAGCAGTTGCACACACCACTACAGTCCCCCGAATCAGTGTCTTTGAATATCTGTGGGCCACACTCGAAACAGTGATCCAAAACGCAAAATTAGAAATAAAACCTATTTAAAACAAGTGTTGCAAGAAGAATTGGGTAAACTATCTTCAGATACCACCAAAAATTGGACGAATTGGTACCACGACATTTAGAAACCATTATAAAAGCCAAAAGACAGGCAATAAAATACTGCACTTTGTTTCTATGTAACATATTACAAAACAGTTTTGGTGTATTCTCAATTTTTTGAGACAAAAATCTGCATATGTTTATTTAAAATGTTTCTAAGATTTTTCAGTTTACAAGTTTTTGTTGTTGATTGTTCTTTGTTTTTACTTTAAATTAAACCATTTGTTATGTGGAAAAATAAAAACATGTTTGCACTTTTCTGTAATATGTTATTTATGATGAAAGTCGGATTTATCGAGTAACAGTAAGGTGTACTTTCAATTGTTTGAGCCATTATATTTATTTTCAATTTTAATTTAACAAATAATAATAAATATGACTTGCAACTACTATAATGCATCATTAAAGGGTAAATTTTCCTAATAATATATAAATATGGCAAAAGAGTCGGTTTAGCAATATAATTATTAGACTTTTTTCATATATGTTACAAAAGCGTTATCTATCGTTCGAAATAGTTGTCAAATAATTTATATGAAGTGAATGTGTATATGACCAGACGTTATATTTAGGAACAATGATAAGATTTCGATATTAAAAAATATCAAAATGTTTCTAAGCCTGAAACATGTAAACATTTCTTCAATTACAATATAGGAAATTAAAAGTTTTATTTATACTTATACTATTATTATCAATGTTATACTTATTTTCAAATAGAACCGCTAATCGAAAATAAATAGTCGCAATTATTGATACACTGGTGTGCAAAACTTAAGCAACAGGTATGTGTTTTGCCATAACTTCACGAGAAATCATCTGAGAGACATGAAATTCAGAAATGAGATACAGCATTTTGTTCTGAAAGAATGACGAAAGCATAGTTGCGCAGAAATGAATACAATGCATACAGTATGGAATCAAACAAAAAAAGGCTTTATTGAACTCATAGTATCGTTACACATGATTGTCTGTCCAAGAGGAAGAACAGCAAGCAGATGTTCCTTAGTATGGAATATGCCCTCCCCTTAATGAAATGGTTGCTTCGCACCGTCTCCCCATACTCAGCATCAGATTGTCCAACAGTTCTTGAGATAAGAGTGCCCATTCCTCAATCAGCATCTGTTTAAGTTGTCGGGTGTTCCCAGGAGGATGTAATCGTGCCGCAAGGCGTCTCCCCAAAGCATCCCACACATGTTCTATCGGATTTAAATCAGAGGAGCACACCGGCCAATCCATTCGAGTGATATCTTCACTTTCCAGGAGCTCCTCAACAGCATGAGTCCTGTGTGGCCGTGCATTGTCATCCATAAAAACGAAGTCTGATCCAATGGCACCTCGGAACAGACGCACATGGGGAAGGATCACCTCCTGACAATAGCGATCTCCAGTTACAGAACCTCTGTCGAAAACGTGGAGCTCAGTCCGCCCGTTCATCATAATGCCTGTCTCTCAGATGATTTCTCGTAAGTTATGGCAAAAAACATACCTGTTGCTTAAGTTTTGCACACCAGTGTATATAAAAATAAGACTAATCACTCTTTAAAATGAAATGTAATACGAATTAAAAAATGTTCATTGTCTGCCGTAAAAATACTTTTAATTATTATTTTAAATGCCTATATATTCATAAAAAGTCCCTTGTGATGTATTATGGTGAACACAAGGTAGTCATGAAATAAATCCAATGCAATACAACAACCCCTGCGATCCAAAAATGACACGTGAATTTCAGATAAACATATATCAAATTTTGCTATTAACATTTACATGAATAAGAAGCCAGCGCTCATTGGTACAGTGATAAAACCTGAAGAACTAAAAAAATAGGCTTATGATGGAAAAAAAATTTGGTAACAAATGAAAGGGCCTGAAAAACATCCTAAGAGCATCCAATGCATTATCTACTTTCACATACGACAACACTTAGAATGAAAAAAATAATGAACAGCCAAAAAAATGCCGATATTTGATTCACGAATATCAAATTCGCATGAAAATAGCCGAAGTTAGTGGTTGAAAATCACTTCTTAACCCATAACTTTTAAGCACTTGAAGATATCAAACATCTTTCAATACCGAATTATTTGTTTTACTGGGACGCTAATTCACCTAATTTGATTTATTTTTTCTATATTCAATAATAAGGAAATTATGGGGAAATGAAAACTTCTACCTACCACTATTACCCATTCCGTGATTCGTTATGTTCCTTTAGTTCTGCAGGCACATCAAACCATCAGTACTGTCACCACTACTCGTATTTGATTGATAGATTAATTATAATATTTCTATCATGCATTTGGATGACTAAGAGCTGCTTCTGCCGATACCATCTCAGATGACGGTCAACAACTAGTTACTTGAATGCACCATTGATAGCAGTCGGTTGAAAGATCCTATAAGATCCAAAATACCAAGATTCTCCAATGATAAGAGTTGTACAACAAGTTGCATACGAGTAACAATAAGCATGATAACCCATCCCGTTTTTGTGTGATTGTCTTTATAGATGCCGTCTCAGATCACTGTCAACAATTACTTACTCGAATGCGCCACTGATTGCAATCAGCTTAAAGATCCCATAAGATCCAATGTCCTGCGAACCATCGATGCGATCAATTGCTCGACAAGCTGCATACAGCTAACATTAGGTTGCTTTAAGCAGAATGTTCTGTTGTGGTTTAGGGCTATTAAAAGGCGCTTACATAGTTGCTTATTCAGATCACGAACTAGTTACCCGGCATTCCCAATAATCTAACATCTTCTGTGAGATCTAATGTCTCGTGACTTATAGCTGCAATCAGATATACAAATTGCATATGGCTAACAGCAGCCTAGCTTTTGTTTTCAGTTTCAACGAGTAGTCCATTGTATTTCGTTTTTAAAGAAACTGTAATTAAATTAAATTTTTATTTTCAAAAATGAAATTGCATGCATAATATATTAAATTAAAAAAAGACCCGATAAATTTCTGAAAATGTTTAAGTAACATTCAAAAAATAATATATAAGCAGCTCTTTAAGAAAGAAAAGACTACCTATATTAATCACTAGAACTTATAAACTTTAACACTTATCATTAGAACTTATAACATAACTTATTAACAGTAATAATCAATAAAACTGTTCAAGCAAAGAGTTTCAGATATATATCAAAAAAGTAAAATTTGCATAATTTTGTATGAAATACTTGGAGGACGCTTGGAGTTTAATACCCTACAGTATTAACCTTCAACTAACAACCATTTCAAGATAATTGATGACTTTATCTATCAAATACCTTATGAACAATCATTTCGTAAGAAGAGGTAATATGAACAAAGAAGAGAAGTAAATGAGCTTAGAAAGATCTGATGCTATTTGAAGATAAGATAGGTTATCATTTATGGATGAGAAATGGAAATCTACATTAATAATAGGATGTGTTCATGCCTGCATATGTGATACCCAGACAATCCATCGTACCTAATCCAAGTAATTTGACATGCAGGTAATAGAAAATAATCAATGTACACAAAAGCAAGAATTTCAACATTTAATATATTATTTTTTTACTTAATATTTTGTGTTGCTTTGGGATATTTTCTATATATATTTGCTTCTAGTATCTCTCCTGGTGATAGAAGGAAAAAAATATAGGCTCACAATCAGATTGAACAAATAATTAATGAACTAACAAAATTTGCTTTGAACAGCTAAGGTTATTTGAATATTTTGAAATTTTTTAAAAAAATATCTTTTTCTGAAATGCCGTGTGAATTAAAATTTTATTTCTTGCATCTAACTTTGTTTTTTTTTCTTCAAATTTTTGTATCAAAAAGTCGAATATTTCTGCCCAATTCAAAATCAGAATGGTAGAAATGCCATTTTTTTATTGCTATTTAAAACTGTTTTTCAGATGAGCCTAAATATTATTAGATACAGGAGGGGAACTTATTTCTTCCCATATTTCACGAAGAGCCAAATTAGAATTAATGTTCCGAATTAGCAATTGTTTACAATTTAATCTATTTAATATCTTTATATAATTTATATCTTTATATAATTTAATTAATCTATCTATTTAATGAGTCAAAAAATATATTTTTTAAAAAATTGCCATAATTAAGAGAATTTTGTACTATTTTTATATTCGCATCAATAGAAATATAATTTTTAAAATTTTGAAAAAACGCAAAATTTATTTTCGTGCAATAATATTAAATCATTGCGGAGAAACTTCAAAATTCAGCTTAATTATTGATTAATTAAAACTTTAAAAAAATCACTCCGAGTTGCATATTCCAACCCTTCAAAGTATATATGCATCAAATTTGGAAATAGTAGACCAAGCGGTACGGTCTATAAAGCGCCAACACACACACACACACTTCCACTCTTGTGCCTCCTAATGAGGAAATGAAGATAAACAAATATATTATAGTTAGAAATGTTTATCAGATTATTTGATTTACTTTTTGGTTATCTCAAGGTTGTAAGATCAATATATCGCGTGGTAGCTAATTGAAAAGATTTTTTGTTATTTTCATCCAAACGGAAAAGGAAAGAATGAATAAAGTCAGTACGTTTTCTATGAGGTAATGTTTTACATCATCGCTTTATGTGTGGGTTTATGAAAAGCATATCGAAAATAAAATTTCCTTTTACGACATTTTACTTATAATAACAGCTGTACATATTAAAAACTGTAAACACATTTTTTCCCTTTTCTATAAAATTTTGTAAACGTCATTACTAGATGCATTTACGCCAATACATTTCAGCAGATGCATACACGCAAATATATCATTAAATATTCTTTGTGTTCGACACATACAAATAGGTAAAATTAAGTAGTGTCATACAATGAATGACATCATTGTATGACAGTACTTAATAACCTCATCACTTAGAGGCATTGGAATATAAAAATCATCCAGTCAGACTTTTTTCACAGATTCTCTGAAAAATCACCGAATTTATCGTATCAAACAGGATGCAATCATCTGTGACATTCCTTTTTGTTCTGAGTCTTGTGGTAGCAGCTCTTGCTGAAGATGGCCGCCGAGGTCCAAGAGATAACCCTATCAACGTAATGTTTCCCGCATGTACACCATTTTCTGACGCAATCGAAGAAAAAGCAAAAAGTATGTATTTTTGAAGCATAATCAAACAATAGGGTATTTTTGTAATGTTCAGTTTAACCTGGAATACTAAAACCTTATTTCAGATGAGAAGTATGAAAGTAATTACAGAATTCTTGAGCTAATTCAAACTAATTTTTTAGGTGATATGTTATATAAAGCCAATCATCTATTTTCTGAATATCTTCTACTTCTCTTCATAAACTTTAAAATTTCCATAGTTTTCCATGGCTTACATGTTTTATAAAACTAATAAAATTTTTTTAGGATATCTTCTCTTCATAAACTTTACAATTTCCCTAGTTTTTCTGGTTACATGTTTTATAAAGTCAATCCTCTTTTTTTCTGGATATCTACTATTTCTCTTCTTAAACTTTACAGTTCTCCTAGTTTTCCATAGTTTCTTGTGCTACATGCTTTATAAAACCAATCATGATTTTTTTGGATATCTTCTACTTCTTTTCATAAACTTTACAATTTTTATAGTTTAAAATACCCTAGAGATATTTATCGCTTGCTACCTATAAAATTATGTCATTGATTGTTTTGGAGTACTTAATTTGTTTGCTTTACCTTTCAGACAAGAAATTTGACAAACATAAAACTACTTCTGAATATTTTAATTATGTTTAATTCGATTATAAAATTTGGATAAAGAAAAAATGTACAACCTTGTGAATAAATATTCTTAAGATCTCGATATCTCCTATCTGATTTTTTTTAACATTTTAAAAATTACGTGTCTTTGTAAATTCATAATTAATTCATGTATTCTTTTAGTTGCTGCAGGTATTGTTTTCTGGCTTGTAAATAGTTTTAACATGTAGGTACTTTGGGGTTTATCGCTATTTATTATCATGTGAGAACATGAAGTTGTTTTGGCTTGAGGTTTTTGAAACTATTTGAAGGCAACAAATTGTTGAAGCCTCAAAATGAGTAGGCAAAAAATTAGCGATTTATTCCTTTTTTTTTTTTTATCTTGGAGTCGGCTTTCACAGTATAGTTTTTCCATTATCTATCGTTTGCTAATGTAGTTTTATTTTGGAGTCGGCTTTCACTGCATAGCTTTTGAATTATCTATCGTCAACTGTTGTAGTTTTCCCCTTGGAAATCACAGTATTATTGCCTAACTCGCGCAACGTTTTTTTAAAAAAAATAAACCAAACAAGTTAAAATATTGTTTGTTTAATCGATAAAGATTGTTGGGTCAGGGATAATTTCAATTAATTAAAATACGGTTATTAAAAAATAATGCAGAAAGTTGTCGCATTTGGCGATTTATCACCAATTACAGTTACAACTTGATTTCCAAATTATACATTCTCTGAATTCTTACGAATTGTCTTAATTTAAATCATTAATCATTATCTGTCACTATCCCTCATATATATATATATGAGGGATAGTGACCGATAAAGAAGTCTCGTGATTGTTTCAAATCGGTTTAAACTAGATAATGCCTTAAATTTATTATGGCAGATAATGACTTAAAAATAATAATGTTCTCACATGATAACTTAAAATTTGAGATAGTAGATTTCATTTTTTTATTTTATGTATTTTCTTTTCATTGTGTATATTATACTTTTATATTATTATCATCATCATTTTTGTTGTTGCCGTACTCTAATTAGGATTTTGTAGTGAATCTTTGCAAATATAAAAATTTAAATTGTTTTTTTTCCATTAAGATATATTCATTTATGTTATTTTTATTGATTTCCCATTTTGTCTTTTCTCCTAGTATATATAATGACAGCTTTGCTTCATTCCGATGGATAAATAAGAAAACCCAACAATTTAATTATGCAAGAGTTAAAGGCTTTTCCAAATGGAATGGTTAAAATTGGTTTAACTTATAAAATTGAATCGACCAGCAAAATCGTTATCGAAAGTGAAAAAGCAAATTTAAACTATGGAAAAATTCCAAACCACAAATGTTGATGAACTGGGACAGTAATTAGTACTCTAATATCAAATTTCAAACTATACAATCAATAATAACCAATATTAAGTATAAAATTTCTGAAGATTTGCCTGGTTTTCCATTAAACAAAATGTGAACCATGTCCCGTTCAGTTTCAATATGTAAACCATTTCCATTTTAGCCTTCAATAACAGAAAAATACTCTCGTATATTTTGGAACTACTTTTTTAGATGCCATCTAATTATCCCTTAACTCGCTGGTTCGATAAATAACATTTGTTTGATAGAACGTCTGTTGAGTGTTGCTTCAGTGAAGCCCTATGTCGGTAATCTGGGCTACAACATCTAGGATTCTGGGCAACTCTAGTTTTGGTAATTAATTATATTGTAGATATTTGGTACTTGCTGGGTGAATATTAATTTTTGCATCTTCACATAAAATATTATACTATATGTGTAAATTATTTTATTGTGTATCATATATCTTGATGCTATATTATATTATCGTACTATATCTTGTTTTTTATATGTTATATTATATTATATATGTTCTTTTGTTTTTTTCCCTATTCAGTTTTCATTATTTATACGTAATGAGATTTCTTAATCAAAACACTACTTAATTTCCTATATTTTTTTCTTGAATTAGCCCGTGTTATTTTATTTCAAAATCTTTTCATATTTCCTCATCCAAATTCCATTTTTTTTATTTGATCATTGCGAACACACACTCTAAAAAAATTGCTGATTCTTTAATTCTCAGATTCCGAGCAAAGGGATAAAAATCTTTAATGCCTATGGCACTCCTTCCAAAGATATCTAAGATTTCCTTTCCTGCATCGACGCTTTTCAAAGAAATCCCTAAAAGAATCTCTTAGTAAAATCCCTAAGGGAAAACTTACTTTCGTTTTCGCTCTTGTGCGAACGGAACGTGTTCCATCTTTGTTCCAGTGTACAAACTATATGGCCAGTGGAAATTGAATTTAATTGCAAATTTGTCTCCTTTTCGTCCCCGTATCTGCAAAATTATGATGCATATATAATTTCGTTTCCTTGCATCCTTGCACCTACAGATATTTCCTATTCATTTGCATTCTTTGGGTAAGCTATATCGGCATGACAAATAAAAATAAGACGCAGTGACCAACGGAAGTAATCCTTACGCATGAATCATTGAATCATGAATTTGATTTTTATATTAAACCCCTAAAAATAGCATATTGAGCATTATTGAAAAGCAGTTATAATGATGATGTAGTATCAGTATCATCGCGCGCCATGCTTAATAAGTTAAAAAAAAAAGATTATAATTCTTACCTTTCATATGTTACAAATAATGAATTTGTAATAAATAATCTTTAATACGATTTGATCTATTTGTTAAGTTTTAAAATGGAAATTGTTTCGTATCTATACTTTCAAATAAGTATGATATCAATAATATTAAAAAATCAACTTGTGAGCATTATTTCAGTTCTCATTGATACAATGTATCTGGAAATTAAACTATGCATCTGTATCTGAGTTCATGAGAAAAAAATAAAGTAGTATAATAAATTAAACCTGACTTGAATAATTAACTAATATCTTAGTTTAAAATTACAAGTGCGTTCCTTATTTATAAAGGAATCTTCTATTTCGTTAATTAAATAAAACTAAACTAAGTTATTGAAAATCATAACACGCATTGTTTCAAATTCCATATAATTTATTGTCCATTTTTTTTTAAATTCGCCTTCTTTTTCCCATTATCCATTCCATTATTTTTTTATCCTCTTGGAGAAAAGTAGAAGATGGTTGGATATTTTAAATAGCAATTTCAAATTCGTTTCAAAAATATTTGTTAAAAATGTTTTCTTTTCTTTCTAAAACTATCTTATTAAGATTTAAAAATTAATATTTTAGTTTAATGTAGAGATAAATTTTTCAAATAATTTGTAAAATGCTTTAATTTTCTTTTCGTAGCTCTCTCTAGAGATAATATGATTGGTCCAAGGGCTTGCAAGAAAGAAAACTCAGATGTGAGTATATTATTTTTATAATGAAAGCAATTTTTTTTTCAGAAAATATAGTTAAATATATTTGTTCAAGTAAAGCATGATATTTTATTCATCGATTATAAACAGTCATAACTTCATTATAAACAACGATACAATTAAAAAAATTGAATGTAATAAAGGAGGAGTAAAAAAAAATTTATGCACGTAATAATTGCATTTTCAACACCCAAATAGAATTTCATTTTTGAGCCCTTTGAAGTATTCCCCTATTCGTTTCAGTTCGCTCATTGTCTATGTGAATATAGACGTTAGAATAGAGAATATGACATAAAATAGACAGCCAATATACGAATATATGTCTATAGAACACACATTAGTGGCTGTGAGTATATTTAATGGGGTATGGCATGAAGTGAATTACTGTATGGGTGGACGGATGTTCCTTATATATCTGAACAAGAAAATCCATATTAGATACGTAAGCAAAAGGTTAAGCCTCTTTTTTTATAGTGTTCGAAATTTAACTTATAGCTATTATGAAGAAAGTTATAGCCATTTTTAAATAAGTGAGATTGTTTTTGAAGACAATAATATGACGTATTTCTAATTCTCTATTTAGATAAAATTTTTAAAAATATCCACAAAATTAAATATTAGCAAAAGATATAAATACTTTAAACAAATGAATTTGAAATGAAAGTATTATAAGTAGTTTCATCTTAGATTTCCTATCTAAAGCTAACATTGAACGTGATTTTGAATTTCCATAAAAGGATATTTAAACTCTAGTCACCTTTAAACCACATATCAAACTGCATTCGCTTTCATTTTAAACTCATATGTAGGAAAAGAGGTTAAGGAATAAACTAGGATCTTAAAGGATCAACTTAGTTGAACAGGATAAGTGGATTCAGTCGTATTTGAAAGTCAGCCTATTT
>JAPMOR010011985.1:19913-49687 GCA_026543865.1 Argiope aurantia | reverse complement strand
ACTCGGTAAAATTCGTAACAATATAATTTCAGATGCTTCTAAATTTTTAATAGACTTTGAATAAAGATGTCTTGATAAAAAGATGATTAAGATAGTTATTCATAGAATATTCATAAATAGCACATTAACCCCTTGATATACGAATTTACTGAACTTCCTAATTAGATGGCAAATCTTATTTGGGACAAATATTATTATTTTGATCCCTATTATAGTATAAGGGCATTTGAGGTAATGATGTGTTTTCAAGTGATTTTTGCATTTGAAATTACTTAATACTTTCACTTAATTGTAGATTTAAAATCAAAAATTAAATAATTCCATACGAGAGTTAGACTCGCCTTTGTATACGAAGGGATTAAGAAAAACCAATGCATGCAATTTAGGCGATAAAACTCACCTTTATGATGAATATAGGTTTGAAATAACTTCGAATTAAGAAAGTACTTAATCATAAGAACGCATGCCTAAAAATGAAGATAGGTGAATTCATGTTCAAGATTTTATTCTTTTTTTTAAAATAAAATACATTGGTTTTTACTCCTAAATATATATAGAAAAATAAATACAAGATTGATCTAACGTTTAAGCAGTCCATTTTTCATATCTTACATAAAATAGTAAGTTTGTACATATATTTACAAAATATTTTCTCTTGCCTTCTTAAAAACATCATTATATCTTTTCCGCATTCTATATTGTTCGTGTCCGAAATATAGTAAATTTTTGTTGAGTACGCGTACTTATTCTGCTCGGATTCGAAGCACATCTTAATTCCTGCTTGTTGTTGCAATCCTTACTTAACAAATATTTTAGGTAGAGGACTACGCAGAAAAGTCGGTTTGTGGAGAAAACATCGAATATTTTTTATTTATTATTCTGGATTTCTAAAAAAGTTTCTTTTATAAAACTTTTTATTTCAACTTTCATTTTATATAGCTTCTGATATAAGATAGTAAGAGTATGCATTTGTTCATTTGGCACGATACGTCATTCTGGTACAATCTGTGTTTATATACTACAATCTAGAATGGAATATGACTATATTTTTCCTAAAATTAGATCTCAGAGAAATTAAATCTCAAGAATCTCATAAAGAAACATAATCAAATATTGACAATTTTTGATGGTTAGTAAAAGAAACTGAGAATATTTTTTTACAAATATCTTTGTAAAGTTTTAACAGTGAAAGAAAGGATCATCGTCTGAATAAAAAAGAAGTTAAATAGTAATTTTCTTTAATTAAATGTAACATTAATTATTATGAGTTATTTTGAAGCCAAATTAGAGAAATTGTGCTTGCCCCCCGTCGGCAAATCTCTGCCGCCACCTCTGCGCCCTTCGAGCAACATTAAATAGAATCGTGATAAATGAAAAATAATTACTGCAATTCCATTAAAAGTAAATCAAAATTACAAAGTATTTCAACTTCTTTTTTCACCTTCAAGACGTGCAGTGAATTCTAAAATAAAGACACGTTGCCCTTCATATAGAGAGAGTTTTCTATTTTGTTTGTTTGGATTTAAAGAACTTTCGTGTTTTTGTATCTAGACTTACTTCTAGTGTAATCTCTACTACTAATAAAGATGAATGTGTGTGTGTGTGTAAGCACTTGTTTGGGTTGGTGTCCAATAAGTCAGACCATTTGAAACTAACAAAATTTGGCTCATATATTCTTTGTGGGGTGGAAATATGTGCTCCTCGGAGAGTTTTTTTTTTAATTTTAAATAGAAATTTATTTTAAGAAAAATGAAGCTGAATGTTGCCGTTTTTAAGCAATATCTCTTGAAAATGTTAATGCACATTTTGATTCTCATACCTTAAAAGCATTACTGCACATCTTAAAACAAATTTTACATCGTTTCAAATTTTTATTTTTTTAAAATTATCTATTTACGGCCTACTATTACTTTTTCACCAAGTCATGCAAATTTTTTCTGAATGTTAGCAATTTTTTAAAAATAATCTTTGTGTCTGATTTCCAAAAATAGATTTCCCTCAAATTCAAACTGTTTTCATTAGTTAAAACTAAAAGATTCTGTTTGATATTTTTAGTTTAAAAGGGGAATAGAAAAATAATTTACAATAATGGGAAATTTAGAAGATAGATGAATCGCAAATTTACGTTTTTAATAGTGCCATGATATCATAGGACTGTTCTCTATCAGAAAGGTTCATGTACATAATGAACAGAACAAGGGCAAGACAATTAAAATAACACGGTTTAATGCCTGACAATTTGGTGAAATCATGGATATGAAAATATATTTAAACAATTTAATTGCATATAAATGTAACTAATATTCCCGGTGAATCAACTATTTGAAAAAGATGACTAGTCTGTTCGATTTAAATAATCGTCTAATCCAATATAAATCTCACTGCCGTCTTTCTTATCATAATTTCATAAAAGTGTTGATTATTATATTTTTGGTGAAGACATACAAAGTATTTATTAAATGGATTTCGTTTTAATCGACTGGCCAAGGCATTCTTTGGTCTTTAGTCATTAGAGGTAAAACCAGCAATTTCTTGGCTGTAGCTATTGCCGGATTTTTGGGATTGTTGACATTTGCTAGGGTCCTGTTATACGAATGTAATGACATCTGTTTTTCAAACCACTTTTCAGTAATTCTGTGAGCTGCATTAAAAATACTGAAGGAAATGAATGAAAGAAGTTCAATATTAAAAAAAATCTTCGGGTGAAAAATTCTGTTGATGATCGTTTAAACTTCGCAAACAAATGGTACATGCTTTATTGGAAAGTTCTGAATGGTTCAACATTTTTAAAAAAAATCCAGAGTGCTTTCCTTTTTCTAGATTTATATATTTATTTTTAACCATATTTTATTTGATTTTTCAGATAAATTGAGAATGATGTGACTGGCAGATTAATGTCATAGATTTTTCTGTAAACATAGCAGTCTGCCTTTGCTAATTTGAGAAATCTCATTCATTTATAATTTATAGCAAGATATAGACCCAAAGATTTATTTAAAATTTTGTTTATTTGCTCATATAGAAGAAGAATCAAATATTTGTTTCTTATGCAGTAACACTTTTTCTGAAAAATTCTTTTTTGAAATTGCATTTAGGTCATTCACACCTTGAAAAGATATTCATAATATAAAATGTGTAGTGCAACATTTTATTCTAAATCACATTTAAAAACAACTATACATTCAAAGGAGAAATCTCAAGTTTCTGATATGAACAATAAAAGGTTATATTCGAATTCTGACTTGAGGACTTATATATTGACCCATGCAAATATAAAGTATCATTTGTGTGATATATGCAACAAACGTTTTTCTCAACCAGGTAACTTAATGAGACATTTATTGACTCATACAAAAGAAAAGCCTCATGTGTGCGACACCTGCAACAAAGGGTTTTCACAAAAGTGTCACTTAATGCGGCATGTATGGACTCATACAAAAGAAAAACCCCATGTGTGTAACATATGCAGCAAGAGTTTTTCTCAGAAGTATCACTTAAGGCAGCATTTATCAACTCATACCAAAGAAAAACCTTTTGAATGCAATATATGTAATAAGGCATTTCCTAGGAAATCGAGCATGACACATCATTTGTGGACTCATTCAAAAGAAAGACCTCACATGTGTCATGAATGCAATAAGGGGTTTGCTGTAAAGTCCAAACTAAGGTTACATTTATTGACTCATCAGAAAGAAGAAATTTGAATGTGGCATATACAAGAAGGTATATTCACAAGAAGTTACCTGAGCATTTATTGACCTATGCAACGGAAAAAAAAAAAAAAAAAAAAAAAAAAAAAGCAAATTTATGTGCTGATGTATAAAAATGACTATTTCTTTGATGTTGTATTAGTGTTTATTTATTGACTTGTAGAAAAATGGTAAAATATATGTAACAAGTATTTACTGGTTATTAAAATTCCAAAAGGAAATTTGAATGTCAGTTTCCTTCAGAACTGTCAGTTTTTCTTTTTCAGTTACAAACATTTTTTTTTCGGAATAGTTGGCCCTCTTAATTTTGATAAACCTTTTAACCTAACAAGCATTTTTATAATTTTAATATTTAATGTTTTATTTATTTATATTCTGAAATTGAAATATATGTTCAAAGGAATATAATTAAATGTTTTCTGAAAGAAAAAAAAAATGCAATTAAAGATGTTTCAAGAAAGAAAAAAACTTTTATGTTATAAGTATTCGTTTTCTATGTATATATATATAACAGCAAGTGTATGCAGCAATATTAAGTGTTTTCTATCAAAAGGAAAATAGTATGCACTTGTATGCTTTTAAGAATAGGTCGCAGTCATGAAACAATGTGTCTTGAAATAAAAAATCAATATTTCATTTTTGTTGTTTTTGTAATAAAATTTAAGTTTCACTCGTGCACTTTATCAAAATAAGATATAAAAAAATATGCTTCACATGAAAAATGTGTATAAAGATTAACAGTGAAAGAGCAACTACAAATCACTTTTATTTATTACAAAGAATAAAAATATTTTGTGCATATGTTAAATGTCTGCTCTTATTATGGTCAGTAGCTAATTTTTAAACCATTAAAGACAGACTTGTTTTATTTTTAGTTAAAATTATGTGAAGAAGTATATTTTATATTACTTGAGTCAGTAAATATATACTTGAGTCAGTAAATATATATTTCTAAAAAATTATAATACAATACCAATAGCAGATTTAGGCAAGACACATTATGAAATTCATCTTTTAATGAAATGGAAAATTGCTATATATTTTTAATTAAATTAACATGCTAATGATTTATTTTAATATAATTTCTTTATTTGTCAACTTCTTGAATGCGTTTTTATTTTTATTTATTTATTAAGATTTGAAACTTTTGGATATCTATGTCTGCGTACAATATAAGTAAGCAGATTTTAATAATAATAGGAAAATGAGCAGATAGGAAATTGATAATTCATACTTAATAAAGTTTTTATATTGTCTTAATATTTTATAATTTATAGAATTTATATTTTTTAACAAATATATTTATTTGTCAATTTGGAAAACAATGTGTTTCAATTGATCTGGTTGTGGCAACCTCTCAATTTCCTAATCAAAAATTTGCCATCACTTAATTCTATTGATCATGTTTAATAAAACATTTTTAACTGTCATAACGTTTAAACAAGAAAAATTCAACTCTTCTGAGTCTAAGCTTAATCCAATTGTAAAATCTCAAAAAAAAAAAAAAAAAAAAAAAAAAAAAAGTCTTTTTTAGACAAATTTTATAATTAATTTAGGGTCTTGAGAAAGACCAAGTTGAATTTTCAAATTGAAATTCTACATGCTTGTGTTCTTCTTTTCAGATTGTTCTTTAAAAAAAGATTTTTTATGACTATTTAGGTTAAGTAGCTATAACTGGCACAATTTTAATTATAAAATGATGGGATTTTTTTAAATTCTAGATGCTGACATTTTTATACTTAATATGGCTTATAAAACCATATAAAAAATTAAAATTTCTATCTTTTTCAGAAGTACATTTATTTTATTGTTTCAAACAAAATAAAATATAATTATTCTGCCATTGAAAATTTTTTACAACTTGAACTATATATCTATCTTTAATGGTTTAGACATTAGTTATATGGTCACAATATGAGCTCTATATATGTTATAGTGTTTTTTCCCCTACAGACGATTTTTTGTTATGTTTTTCATAGTATGTTAAAAGAAATAAAGTACTTTTAAATAATAAATTTCCTTCCTGTTATGCTTATTTTCAGAAGCAAAATTTATATAGTTTTATTCTAGTGAAATTGTTCTTGTGCTGTCATATAGCTATACCCTTTTTACATATTTATTACTATTTGCCTTTGACAACCATCTGGTCTGCTTTGGATATTGGTTATATTTAATGTTAGTTAAATCTTTTAGATATAAATTCCTTTGATTTACATATGTTTTGTTTATTGTGTACATAAAATTTCTATCAGAAACCAGTTCTATAATATCATAGGGCTATTAAAATTTAAAATACTCAGTACATCTGTTAACAAAATTTCACAATATTGTAACTTTACTTTTTTATTCATTATGTAAAATATTTAGATATTAAAAACAGAATCTTTCTTCTTTAGTTTTCATTAATAGGTGAAAATATATGATGAAACAATGAAAAAAGTTTTAATTTCAAGAGGCAGCAATGTAATTTATTTGGAAATTTAGGCAATATATATATATATTTAAAAATTTGCCAAAATTCTGAGAAAAATGTGCATGACTATTAAATTGGTATCATTAAAAATATAATTTTGTTTTGAATTTTAAGATGATGTAAAATTTTTTTGTAATAATTTCAGAAAAATTTTTAGTTAGTTTTTAATTAATTAAAATTTTTCTTAAAAATATCCCTCCTATTTGCAAATATATATGTTCCAAATTTGGTGGCTTTTGGTCAAATGGTTGACTTGTAGAACACCAATTCACACTTGTAGATACACACATTCATTTTTATTGATTGTAAAGATTTCAATTTGAGGCAAAATTCAAATAGATTTTGATTAATTGAAATGTGGCATTTCATTGAAGAACTATATTTAAATTAAAAATTTTGCCATATATATATATAGTGAAACATCTTGGGTAATAGTAGTTATGCATTATTTTTCTTTATTCTTTACCTACTTATTGAATACTTGTGTTTATATTGTTTTTGAAAATACTTTGCAAAATTTTTTTTCAAATGATTAAAAATAAGAAATCTTAATATGATTAAAATCAATAATTTGTCATTTATTTATCTTCCTTATTTAAATATTTATATAGATGTTTTGTTGCAATAAGCAAATAAGTAAAAGTATCAGAAAACAATTGTAAATATTTATTTGTTCTTATATTCTAAAAACAAAAATTCAAATATAAATTACTAAACAAATAAAAATGGTATAGAAAACATAAAAGTATGTGGGAATTAATGTATAATTTTTAAAATTATGTATATTTATGTATAATTTAAAAAAAATGTCTTTAGCAAGAAAAGTTACAATTATAAGTGTATTCTTATATTTCTAAAAACAGTGTAAAGTTTTCTAAGATACTAAATTAATATAGTTTTTAGAACCATTCTAAGATTAAGATTGCCTTTTTTAATATATGGTGCAATGACAGAGTGATATTTGCTTATTTTAACCTGCTAATATAAGTATTGATTTGAAAAGATCAATTTAGTACATAAAAAAATTTTTAAAGAATCTTATCTATAATTAATACTCAAACTTAATAATGCAAATATCAAGTCTGTCTGTAATTCAGATAATTTTGAAGGTACATAGACACTAGCTGTCATCTGGCAACCAGTTAGAAAAATTTATCATGTGAAAAATTTCAATAAAATTTTGTATGTAATCTTGATCTTAATAGATCTAAATTTCAAATTTTGATAGGCATGTTGTTTTCACTGTATTGTGTACCTGCAAATTCTTTCAATTGTTTTATCTAAAATTTGAGTTTAAAAAATCATAATGTATTTTTATATATTTAATTTTTTTACAAAAAAGGACAGAACTATTTAGAAATACTCAAATTTTAAAACAATTTCACCTTTTATAGCGTTTGATTATTTAAATATTATCTACCATATAACTAAAATATTAAAATCGTATTTTTTAAAAAAAAATATTATTCGATATTCAAAAAGGGAAAAATATTTCACTTTTATATTTTAACTGTCAACAATAAAAAAAATAACAGGACAAAATATTTTGTAGTAATAATAAAACGGATTTCAATTTCATTACTACAATGATGTAAAATGTTTTTTTTAATTTATTAAAATTTCAAAAAGAAATAAGGTACATAGATTAATGATAAGAAAGATAATTTTTAGCGGTCTAAAAATAATTTTTGCAATATATTTTCTGAAGTTATTAAGGAAAATTGCAAAGTTTAATATTAATTAGTTAAAGTTTTAAAAATTATCTCCGATTGGTATATTTATATCCTCCTAAATATGTTTCTATTAAATTTAGTAACTCTATAGACGGGCGTGCCCTGTTGATCGTCGATGCACAGGCTCTCCTTTTTATTAGTGAAGATAGGGGTGATTATATTCTACCCATAATTATGAAATTAATAATACTGATTATTTTTTTACTTTTAATGTTATTATTATTTACTCTTTCTTCTTGTGCAATCGTTAAACATACAAATAAGTTTCTTCATCTGATTTGTTCTTTGTATACTTATGGCAGGAATATTATATATTTCCATGATTCTGAGTATTCAAATGACTTTGAGTTTAGTGAATTATTTTTTTGAATTTGATTTGAAAAATTAACTGTATTTATACCAAATATCGCCAATTTGGTGCTAAATGTGCCAGTGTAAGAAACTTGAATGAATTTTTGCCTACGCGAAATAAACTTTTCCCACAAGTAACCTATTTCTTTTATGACCACCGTAAACCTAATCGATTTGGCGGGAGGTGTTCTCTTGTTGGATACACAGTAATTTTGAAATAAAAAAATTATAAAATGTGCTCTATTTGGATCATAAAGAGGCAATCGTGAGGTATGCGCATCAAGAAATAAATAAAATAGAGCTGAAATATGTTTGTAAGAAATAAATGAGACGATAATGAAATATGTTTGTCAAGAAATAATGAAAACAGAAGTGTAATATGTTATCAAGCATAAAATAGACTTGGAAATTTTTTCTTCAGATCGTTATGATAGCAAATTAAAAATATACAAGGAAGAAAAGCCAAAGCTGACATAAAAATATTTCTTTTTAACTTTCTTTAAAAGACTCTTATTTGTCTGTTGAAGACAGTATATATACTTTGGAAAAGATAAATCGTGTATACTTAATAACTTGTAAATATTACAGCTTATTTATACAAACTTTTTATTATTTCTTCGAGATATCATATATGATCCCCAAGAAATAACGAAACTACTCTGTTTTTCTAATTAACTAATATTTTCCACTATAGGTATAGCGTTGGTATGTAATATAAGAATCTTTCTTTCTAGTTGGCTATATATATTTGTGAAATAGTCTCTATGCAATCATCCGTAACTATTTGACGAGTATTATATCATATGAAGGTAGGACGCCGTGAAATCCGATTTCCTGATCAACATTTATTGCTTGGATTGATAACATAGAGCTTTAGACTATACTCCCCCCCCATTAAATAAATCCAACTTTATTTCTAATTAATATAATTCTTTCGCTGATTTTAATATAAACATTTTGCATTTTCATGGTGTTGTTTTTTTTAACTTACTGCTCCAACGAATTCAGGAATTCTTTTAAAATAATTTATCTGAAATTTTGATAGCATACTTCGTATATGTTAACAATCAAATAGCTTGGATAGTAATGCAATGTGTTCGAGTTCAGTACAAAAAATAAAATAAATACAGAAATAAAACAAAAAATATAAAATAGTTTGTAACTTATTCATGCGCATATAATAATTAACATGTAATTGTAAAGGTCCATAATTTTTTTGTAAGGGATTTACATAAATCAATGTCAATTACATGATATCTATTGTGCTGATTTCAAAAAACAGCAGCAGAAAAATTTGGACCTTGGTCAACAATTTGAACAATATGAGTCCTCAGATTTTTTATTTCAGGGCCCGCACGTTAGCGTTTTGTGCTACATAGCATTGTAAAAATATAATGCTTCATAATAAAGTAATCATAAATTGACTACTCCTAGCCGCTGAAAGGCACATGGAAAAAAACTGAATGATTGGACCGCTGCGACAACAACACTGACAGGAGCTACAGTTCAGTCTTAAGGGACATCACTGGTCACGGCACAACCCTTCCAATGGGAAGTATGTCCCGTTATTGTTGGGGGTAGCCAACCCCTACATTTGTGAACCCATCTGGGTGTCAGGAACTAACCATCATAGTGGAAGTTTCTACTCTTCATTTTTGAGGTGCCCCTGGTGGGATTGTAATAAAGTAAATAATATATAGTAATGGAAAGAGTGTCCAATATTTGGGCGCCTTTTTTCCTACAACTGAATGAAAACAAAATTTGACACACAATTGGAATTTTGATAACAAGATAACAGACCATGATAACAACTATATCTCTACGCTTTTGAGTTATGGAAGTTACATGAATGAAACTGTACAGACCGAGAAATGATCAATCCGTTGTCGGATTTGGCTAGAGATGCATAAGCCACGATTTTTTGAATAACAAATAATTTTGCTATTGTTATTTTTAAATATTTGTTCCAAATATCTGTTATTTCAAACATATTATTAATCAAAAATTATTACTTAATATTAAATATAAAATTTATTAATTGTAATTAATACTTAATTTACTAATTTAAGTAATGTGTGATTGAATTAATTTATCTATTTCAGCTTACTTCTTAAATTTGATTTTTTTTCAAAACTATTTATTTAATTTCTTTATTGCAATAAACCATTTTCTGAAAAATTTGAATTAAATATATATGTCATCTCTTTAAATTGTTTAATTTAGTTCTATATTCTACCAAAAGATGGCGCCAGCAGTAAACGGAGTATATGCAAAGTCAAGTCACAACAATTAAAAATGATTTGTATGGAATAGTGCATCAAATGCGAATATCTGAAGTGGAGCGGCGACTTCACACTTTCCAGTGAAGTCACCGCTCCGATAGATTTCAGTGATATGCAATTCAATGATACGATACTTCCAATAACTGGTCCGTTCACTTTTCAATCCATTCACAGATTTCTCCTTTTCTGTTTTGTTCGAAAGCTTTCATTGGACAGATCGTATCGATTGTTACTTTCCAGTGAAGTCACCACTCCGGTAAATTTCAGTGATATCATATCGATTGTTACTTTTTATCGTGATCCAAAACCTGTAATCGAAATATCACCAGTAAGATCGTATTAAGGATTTGAATCACACCCTTTTATGATAAGTATTGATCACTGGTATTTGTGACTTTATGATATTGGTTACGTAATAACTAGTCGTAAAATATTCGTCATCCCTAGATTTGACTCCAAATTTAATACATATATATTCTCCGATCCTAAAATTTTTATCTATGTAGCTCTTAATATTTTGTAGTTATTATTTTCACATATAAATAGACAGCCAGATAAAACAGATTTTTCTGCAAATGGATTTCTTTCAAAATTTTGATATAAATCTGCATTTTTGGTAGCCTTCTGAAACACACCAAATTTCATAAGTCCAGCTCGAAACATTTTTAACTTATCGTGTTATCAGACAAAAATGTGTTTTTCGGACATTGTGGTCTGAATCGAGATTCGTCAAAACTTCGAATCGTCGAATTTATTCATGATTATAAAACTTTTTCTTCATGCACATCATATATGAGAATGTAATAAGTATCAAAAACGAATTTCAGTATCAAAAACGAATTTTTTTACAATCACGAAATAAAAACTTTCGAGTTGGATATTTTTAAAACCTTCTAATTAATAATTTATGAAATATTATTATTTTAATAAAAGTTTCCTCCAAAAAATATTTAAAAAAAATGAAATAAATAATAATGAAGTTTTGTATGTATATGCCTAAAAAATTAGATTATAAAAGACAAACTTATTTTATTTTTCTCTTTAAAGCTAGAACGTTTGTATTTTTTAGTTTTTGAAAGTAGTTCAATGTATTTTCAGCCACGAACAGTTGTTTGACATCACATTCACAATGTCCTTGCTATCGTTTATTCATGAATTTTTAAATGTTGCTGGAATATCTTAATCAGATCCTATTATTATCAAAAAAATACTCAAGGTGAAAATGTACTTTTAAGATCATGTTGTAACACAATTGTTTAAAGTTTTGTGGCATTTTTTCCTCAATATTATGTATTGTGCCAAATATTTTCGAATAATATCTTAGAATCCTCCTTCACTTTTTCTTAATAAGAACACCCAAATTTTCGTTTTTAGATCATTGAGTAGGCGATCTTGATTTCTACTTAGGATAGGGCAATGATTTTGGATATCAAAGTTAGTCAAAGATAAATAGCTTTAGCTTCACTTTTTTTTTTTAATTCGAGAAGAAGGGTTATTGAAACAATAACAAAAACTGATTAGTTATTTGCAAAAAACAAACAATTTTTCTATCCAAAAAAATAGTTGTTCAGTTGGGAAAATTTAACAAAGAAAATGGCAACTTTGATAGTTTTTTTTTTAATGATTTCAAGTATATTTAGATATTCAAAATGTTCTAATACATAACAGAGTTTAGTTTTACCTGAATTATTTTTGTGGAATTTTTCAGTTTCGCGCTTTTTCTATTCAGGTTTTGTTGTTGTTGTTGTTATTGGAACTGCATAATACTAAAACATATTCAAATAAGGAGAAAAAACTGTCTTTCCATCTAATAAATCGATAAGGGAAATTGTAAATTTATGACAAACTGGGACGAAAGACATTCATAATTTCATGATATATTATGAAAAATACTTAAAATATTATATTAAAGCTTGGAATTTACTGTATAATGAAAAAGCAAAATATGTTAGTATGCATGCCATATTTATTTCAAAAAATTTCAGACAACTGCATGTATACAGTAAAAACTAGCAGGAGTGGTCTCCCCAAAACTTTATCGCATACTTTCTAGTAAACTAGCTGTGCCAGAGAACGCTTTACATGGCATTGGTGTACAATAATTAAGAGATATTTAGCTTTGACTTGAATTTATCACTTTTTATTGAGTCTATTGTGTCATCCTTGGTGAGTGTTTTGACGATTATTCCCTGGCATGCATTAATAATATCTAAAAATAGAATTTGTATTTTAGAGTCATTTTTTTCAACCAATTGAAACAAAAATTTGACAGAGAACACACTTTTGGTCACAAGATAACATACCGAATTTGATATATTTAAGTCATTGTGTTTTTGAATTATCGCGTTTACATGTTTCTGAAAATACAGACCGACAGATGGCCAACCCTTTGTTAGATTTAGCTAAAAATTTTATAGGTGTCTACATTATAGACGGTCTGTGTACCGAATTTTATATATCCAGTTCTTTTCATTTTGCAGTTATCATGCTAACATATATTGGAACAGCCGGACATACAGATTTCCACTAAACGGGCTTTCCCAAAATTTGAAGAAAAAAAAAATCTACAAATTTAGTAGTAAGACCAAGTATGAAATTTCAACCATCTAAGTCAAAAAGGTTTTGAGTTATTTTTGCCACAGACAGACATATGTTTTTCACAAGTGTCTCTTTCGAGCTGAGGAAGAGAGCTAAAACGGGCAAATCTGTCAAAATCTCGAGTTCAAATTTTTTTTCTTTGTATTATTTATACGAGAAAGTAAATAAGTAAGTTTTATTTTATATACAATTTAAATTTTGTGTTGTAAATCGATATTTATTGCTATTTAATTCCATCACAACCTTAACTTATATCAGTATTTATTGAATGTAAATATTTTAATTATTAAATTAAATTTACAAATAATAAAGAAAAAATGTGCATGAAATTTTTAAGTTTTTAGTTAATTCAAATTACTATTATTGCAGAACTTTTTCAGCCATAGAAAAAATATTCTAGGGTAAGGTGGTTCGAACCAGAGCCTTTTCCGTACTTTAGTACACATCAAATCAGGTCTCAGTTCAAGATGCAGACATAAATTTTGACCGTCTCAGAATAAACGATTCATTCCGTTCTTCAAACACGTTCCGGAATGAACGTTTTGATTACACCAGTCTCTATCGTTAATGCTTTTCATTACATGCCGGGTTGTCTGTCTCTTCTCAGTTAAAGGAAAGTAATTTGTTTATTTACTTTCATTACCTTAGTGATGTTACGCATTATTACATTTATGACAAATGGTATTTTATAAATAAATTTACAAAGAAAACACATGAAAATTATTGAATTTTAAGAAAAAAGTGGTTGCGCAAGAAATTTATTCATTTACATCAGTAATTATTGACTGTTTCAACTGTTATGTATGAATGATACATAATTTTGTTTTGCAAAGTTATCATTGGTTGTACTTATTGTGCTAACAAAGATTGCAAAGGGTTTTGTTTGAAATCTCGTATTTTTTGGATACGTAAGAAAATTTTTCTATATATATATATATATAAAATGTGTAGCGAAGCATTAGTTCCTCAATTTTATTTGGAGGTTATTTTGCCAGCTAGGGAGAAACCTCATGCTTGTGAAATATGTGGCAAGGGTTTTCATCGAAAAGCCACCTTAAGGCAGCACATGTTAATCCATACAGAAGAAAAAGCTCATGTTTGTGATATTTGCAATAAAGCATTTTCTCAACAGGGTAACTTAATGCAACATTTATTGACTCATACAAATGAAAAGCCTCATGTGTGTGATATTTGTAACAAGGGTTTTTCTCAAAAGCTTCATTTAAGGAGGCATATGTTGTCTCATACAAAAGAGAAACCTCATGTGTGTAATATATGCAGTAAGGAATTTACTCAAAAGGCTCATTTGAGGCGGCATTTAGCAACTCATACAAAAGAAAAACCTTATGTATGTGACATATGCAATAAAGATTTTTCTCAAAAATCAGATTTAATGAGGCATTTATATAAAAGAAAAGTATCTTGTGGATCACATCTGCAAAAAAGTACTGTTTCAGAAGACTGATTTAAGATGATTTTTTTTAGTGACTTATCCAAAAGAGTGTGTGATATGTATTTCATATTATATATTTGTCAAATTTATTTCCTTTTTTGTTTTGGAAATTTTTTAATACCGATATACCTATGCACAATCATCTTGAAGATTTCCTGGAAAATAATGTAAAAAAGTTTAGTTTAAAGAAATATATTTTTCAAAATTTTTATCATTCTCACATTAAAAATAGTTAATTTTTAAAAGTTAAGTAATATATATATATATATATATATATATATATATATATATATATATAATCAGAAGTATTCAAAGTCTGTAAGCTAAAAATAACATATGATATAACATTTTTTCATTGTTAAATGTTCATTGCTTCTTCATAAACAATTTCTGAGGAAATTGAAATGATCTTACAAAGAAGTAATTTCCAAAAATTTCTGTTGCAGTTGAAAATCAGTGAAACAACTTTTTTCACATTTAAATTATATTGTTTCTTATAAATTAGGTATGAAAGAAATCAATTATTTTTTTACTGCCAGGTATTTTATTGCCATATGTGCACATAATTTTTTATGTGGTAATTTTTATTTGATATATGGAAATTTAATTCAATGTATCGAAATTGTTTTCAATTGAAAGTTTGAGATACTTAAAAAAAGTAGATGCGCAAAGTTTTTCAATAACAGAAATTAAATATCTAAGCATGATTGTTTATGTATAATAAACTAAAATATAGTGTTTTTTTCATGTATTAAATGCTTAGGAATCTCTCTTTCATATAATGATCGGTTTTAGAAATAAAACTTTCCTTTAAAATTTTGATGTGTTTTTTTCAGTATCAGAATTTCAAAATAAACTTTCCATTCTACTATTCAACATATTTTTTTGATTAATTAATTGTATCTTTCAAACATATGTATATTTAAATTTTGTTTTTATTGCATTACTATATCTAAAAATCCTTATTTTGTTATTTAAATGAGTGGATTTGAATGAATTTGAAGTCTTACATTTCTTTGAAGAGCTGTATTTAAAATAAAATCATACATTTCAGGGAAGAAATCCCATTTAGAAGAGCTTATTGAAAAATGTCCAAGTACTTGGATTATGTCACTTGTCAAGATTCTTGTATTATACATAAAGGTAGAAAATAATCAATTTGTTAAATATATATTTTATAAATGCTTTTATCATGAATTATTTTCTGCTTTTAGTATTTAATTATTATATTTGAAATTTCTCTTATGAATTTTATATAAATATTAAAATATTTATTTTATATGAATATTAGATTAATGATATTTATTTGCATGTTAAAACTTCTAATATATCAGTGATATTTTTTAAATTTTTTTTTTAATCTTATTTCCTTTCCATCATTTATTTTGGAGCAATAAGTTACAATCTTATTGTCAGATTATGCTTGTTACAAATTTCAGATTTATTGGGTATCTGAGTGTCACTTTCTTCCAGCAACAAGGTGAAGAACCTTTGTGTTCAAGAATTTCACCGACCCATTGCACTTTAAAATGTAGTTTAGGGCAAACAGCATAAATCTGCTTTAATTCTGTCATGATGTTTTGTTTTATTATTTTTTTAAAAGTTGAAATTGTTGAAATGATAATTGTAAAGTCAGAATATTATGCATTCTATTTTTTTTATTATTGCAAGAATAAAGATACATAAATTCCAATTTTGCTCTTTTTGAATTTTATTGGTCACATTATCATCCTGTTTTTGAATTAGAAATTTGTATTTATTTCTTATTTATTTTGAGTAAACATTCTTCACAAAGCATCAACATCATATTAAAATTTTTTAAAAATACATATTTATCATAGAATTTGTATTTTAATACACCTGTGATAATATTTTAATAACAACTATTAATATACTATGTACAAATTTCTCTTTAAATATTCCTATTTATGAAATTTTCTGTAGATTTTTTGAATTTAGAAATATATCAACTTTCAAGAGCTTATTATCAATTAAAAAAAGAGTGAACATATATCCTCAATAATAATAATGGTGATAGCATAGTTATACTCACATAAGTAAAGTATGATTAATTCAAGATAATTTATGAAAAATTTCAGGTATAAAAAAGAAAGTTGTTTTGGGCTGCCACAAAAATAAATTTATATATCTTCACAAAACAAATATTTTAATTTCAATAACTGAGAATACAATGTTGGAATATATTTCACTAAAAAAATTATTCTTAGTTTTGGCTTTGATTTGTAGTGGATTATTTATCATTACATTAATAGGAAATTAAAAGAACTTTATGGGTAAAAAACGAATTTTAAATAATTCTTTCCATGTATAATATTTTTTAAATGTCATTATTTTTATACCTAAATTTGTAGATTCAACTTTTAATCAAAGTTAAATCCATTTAAAAAGAGAAAAATATTGTAATTTTGAAACAAAAATTAACATTGTCATATTATTAAATAAACATTTTCAAAATTTTTTAAATATTTAGTTGGCAGCTGAAATTATGAGTGTAATATAATCTGTGGAAAGCTTCAGTATTATGAGAACAGTGCACACATAAAAAAACCCTCCTTTCCAAAAAATAAATAAAAAATCATAATTAGAAAAAAATAGATAATTAGTATTTCATCCGATGAAAATTTTCAAATGCTTTTGTCCTTTACACATTTTTATATTTCATTACTATGAACTTGCTACATATGTTTTGTTAAAGTACATTTGGATGAAAACTTGTGAACAAATATCACTTATATAAGATTTTTCACTACTGTGAATTTGAGCATACTTTTCCCTACTGAACCATGTATGAAATGGTTTCTTGCACTTGCATAAGGTTTCTCGCCAGAATGACATCAATAATAACTGCAAATAATTCTGACAAGCAAATATTTTATTGCATATTTCACAAATATAAGATTTCTTCTTGATATGTATGTGCAAATGCGCGTTTAATCTGCTATTTTATATAAATGCCTTATTGCATACCTCACAAATATAAGGCTTTTCTCCTGTATAGATAAACTGATAATGTGATTGTAAGTTGAGATGTATAGAAAAGGCTTTGCAGCATATCTCACAAACATGTGATTTTATGTATGTGTGAATAAGATAATGTCTATCTAGATAGTCTTTACCTTAGTGCGAGTAGCACAATGAATGCATAAAATTCATTATTTCTGAAAAATTCTTATTGCAATACTCACATACCAAATTCTTTTCATTTTTATGGGTATAGTTGTGACCATATAAAGACCTTGGACCAGAATATGCCATATTACAAAGCTAACACATATTTGACTTTTCATTAAAATGAGTGAGAGCATGAAGATGTAAATGACAATTAAATGCTTTATTACACATATGACTTTTTACCTTAATGTGAGTGTTATAATATATCATTAATATTTCCCTTTGATATAAGAATATTTAGATGACAAAGGAAATAGTTTCTTGCTTAGTGCATGCTTAGGTCTAAATGTCTGTTGCAAGCAATGCAGGAATAAATATTTTCAGAACCTTTGCTTGCATTTTCTTCTGTGATTTCTCTTTTACAAAACATTTTTTTATTTTGAATCATTATATGTTGAGAATAAAATATAAACAAAATAAATCATTTATCAATTAGTAATGAAGCATTTTGAAAGAACTTGAAGTAACACAATGTATAAAATAGCAGATATTAATTAAAAAAATTCCGAGAAAGGACGTGGTGCTTTTATTTTTAACGTTTACACGAGCAGAAAATATTTAAAATAAGTTCTTTACTCATTGGATGTTATGATTACACACAACACAAAATTTGGCATCAATTATTAATGCATAAAACCAAGCTGATGCTTCAAAGAAAATATCAAAACAGATAGAAAAAAGAACAACAATTTATTTTGTTATGTGGAATCTCTGAAGTTTCTGATGCTAACGTTATTACATTTTTTTTTTTTAATGCAGAGACGGTTTATCTGCGTTTGAAATGCGGATATCGTCTGCCAGAAATGTAATGGATCAAGTCATTTCTCGGATTCGGATCTGAGAACCGTTCAGGAATATGGATCAGAATTTGAGAATATACCAAATTTCAATCTGGCAATTCCAAAACGAAAGGCTCACTGTAGTAATTTTTTTATTGCTTTTTAGGCGATCTATCTGTCTTTCTTTTTTTTGCATTTAAATCTTTTTTATAGATTTTCCATTTTCTCTTCTGATTGTACATTGTAGTTAGTTTCTACATTTTGTTGTTGCATTTGAAATTGGGTCTTCTATCCATCAGTAGCTTTTAAGGCATTTAGCTATTTGTATAATCTAGCTAGAGATTTGAATTGCAACATATTTTCATTTTGTACACAAGAAAAAACCTTGACGTGTAACGCGCAATTATTATTATTACTTTTTGCTGCTGTTAATATAATGATTACGAAATAAAATACAAGATCCTAAAATTTAGGAGAGCTATAGATTAAGAAATACTTTCTCAGTTTTCTGATCTAAGTGATAAAAAAAAGAATGTGATAAATTCTTACGCAAAGAGATTTAAGATAAATCAAGAGAGAGAAGATAAATTCTTACGCATTGCTGCTAATGCTTGATTTAAAGAAAGTTGATTATTATGAAACAATGTAAAATATAAATTTTTGTTTATTCGAGGATATCGCTTTTCTCAATGTACAGAGTAATTATAATTAAAGTTCCACTTTGAAATGGTCATACAAGGAAAACTACTAGACCAAATCCTTTCAAATTTGGTAATAGTTAAAAGAAGGTCATAAAAATTTCTTTTCCGCCAAAAAAAAAAAAAGTTTAAAAACTCAATACCAGGGGCGAAATGGCACTGTATGCAATATTGTTAAGCGAAATAGGAGATGAAGACATTGGTTTAAAATGTGTTTAATTGTTTCTGCCACGTGTTACAAAACATGTTCAATGTGGTGTCCACCATTTTCTGAAAGGAAGTTAAATCGCAGGAGGAAAGTTACGCACATATCGGTGAATCGCTACTTTTAGTTCCACCATATTGTTTAGATTATCACCATAAGTAGTGCTTTTGAACCAACATACATTGAACATGCTTTGTAACACGTTTCAGAAACGATTTAACACTTTTTAAACCTGTGTCTTCATGTCCTATTTTGCTTACCAGTATTGCATACAGTGGCATTTCACAACTGGCGGTGAGTTTTTGAACGTTTTTTTGGCAGAAAAGAAATTTCCATGACTTCTCTTAAATTATTACCAAATTTGAAAGCATTTGGTCCAGTAGTTTTCCTTTATGACCATTTCAAAGTATAACTTTAATTATAATTACCCTGTATTTTAATTCCATTGATTTTAAGCAATTATATTCAGTGCTGGATTATTATACAGGTAAAGTAATCAACGAGTTTGAAGTCTCAAGAATTTCTTGCGGTACTTTCAAAATAATTTAATGTGATGCATTTGTTTAAATTACTAGTACTTATGAACGTTTTCAAATTAAATTTAAGTATCATTCAAATTTTATAACGATAATTCAACACCATTCCTAATTAACCATTTTTTGGTATTTACTTTTATTAAACTTTAAAATATTGCTTTATAATTAAAAACAATTTCGATTAAATTAAAAATATAATTTTTAACAGCTTTTTATGAAATTAATTTGAAACTTAATTTTGAATTGTTTTATACGAAAGATAGAACAATTCAAATAACATTTCAATTAAGAATTTTTGCGACAAGAATTTTTACAAAAACATCTTTCTCTCTCTGCTTATTAAATGGACTCTTAAATCTCAAATTAACAATATATCTAAAAAAAATAATTGAAACTCAATAAATTATTAGTTATTTGAATCAACATAAATGAATATTGCAAATTTTATCATGTAGAAACATTTCAAATAAAATTTAAATAGCTTTTATTGCTTGAAATTTAATTTTTCAATATTTTTCACATAGAAATCAAAAAAGCCTTTGTGAATTTGCCTACTATATTTATAGTTCGGCATCCTTTGTAAATCCGAATTCAAAAGGAAGGTAATTTCTGATTTTCCGCGCCAGCGATGACGTCGACTATGTCGAAAATGATTGGTCCATTTTAAGGGATCAAATATTTCGGCGAGTTCTTTTTGACTTGAGTGAAAATGGCTTTCATCCTTTTCGGCAGTCAAAACCTATTTGGGGAGAATAAAACTCAAGCTTGCCGTTGATGGCTTTCGGTAATGTGCTAACAGCTTGTAAGTGCTAATTTAGAGCTGTATCCTATTAAAGAGAACTATCGTCAAACTTTGTAGTTCTACAAGAAATATTTGAATGCTATAAATTTTATTCTCTGGATATTCATTCACCTGATTACGAAATTTTAATTATAAAACTTAAAATTATAATTTTATTGATCAAAATATTTTAACTCACCTTCATAAGTATTTTTTTTGCTTTGAGAAGCATAACTGATATTTGAAAAAATAAAATTTAAAACCTGATTCATTATTCTTGAAAAGGCTTCAAATTCACCGATTTCAATACTCTCTTTTTGTAAAGCTATGTTTTATGACCGCTTTTAACAACTTTGTGTGAACGAGAGTTTCAGATATTCACACATGGACCTTGGATACGGGTATACTTCGCAAGTATATGGATACGGAGTATGGTATACGGATTTCAAGTGGATATTCACACATCATACATGAAAGCAATATGTCGTATTTCATGGGTAGCAAAATTTATATTTAAGAAATATTGCTAAATGGTGTTGTTCTACGCTATATTTTCTTCCTGAAAAAGTCAAGGAGTCACAATAGATATTCTTTTTGTTAAATGATTTTCCATAATTGCCATATGCTATGTACATAATGTATTTAATGCCAAATAAATACTTCGTAATATATAACAATTTACTAAAAATAAATTGGAATTATTTACTCAAAATTTAAAATGCTTTTTACATTTATAATAAACAAACCCAGAATCTCATTAGCGAACAGCTTCAGCTTCTTCTAGTGATTTCGAAGGTAGAGTGACAATGCAAGTTGTTGTGAAGTATAACCAGCGGATCTAGTGTGTCAAACGGAAGGATTTTAGATATATTCTCAAGAACCATAAAAATGCTGTCACTCTCTTTACCGAGATCTTTGAATACTCGGAAATGGATAAACATTATTTATATCTACTCTAGTCACATACAGAAAATACAGTGGGATGCTCCCGTAAGTCAAACTTTGCTATTCATTCTGATGCGTCTAAAACAGAAACAATTGGAACGGCTTTTTATGGGTTTCACTTGCAGATGTCTGAAGATTTTCAGCGCAACCAACATCACCCAGAACTCATTATTATCAAAGAAGCGCAAATGAGTCAAAAGTAAAATAACTAAACAAAATTTTACGACTTTATTCGGATAATGTAAGTGTGCTGAAAACTTTTCAGTAGGTCAAACCGGAAAATAACCATATTCAAAAAGTACAGCAGCTTTGTAACGACACCATTCTCATTGCTCTTAATCGAAACACACATCGCGATTATAGGAACGAAAGACTGAGATACCAAGACATTCACATAAGAAAGTATTGATAATCATCTGGAAATCTCTGAACACTAAATAAAAATAGAATTGAAACGACTCTGAAATATTGACAAAGAAAATGGAAAGAAATGAATATGAGACAATTGAGATCTAATGCATATTATGTGTATTAGGTGTATAAACAATAGATAGATATTAAAGCTGCAAAAAACCCTAAAGACTTTCAATTCAAAATCGACAGCCAAAGCTTAGAGTTCCATTCAAAGCTCAATGTTATCACAATGGGGTACTTATCAGTGAAAAGTAGAATAATTAAAAAAATTTTTTGAGTCTTTATTCGAACAGTACAAGTGTGTTGAAAGCTCTTCAGAAATCAAATCGAAAAATAACTTTATTCGCTCAGTACACTAGCCTACAGACGGCACTATTTCATTGTTCTTGATCAAAATGCACATCGAAGTTCTAGAAACATACGATCAAGAAACGAAGGCATTCACATCCAAAAAGTATTGATAATCATTTGGAAATCTCTAAGTGTTCAATAAAAATTGAAATGAAATGATTATGTAGTTTCTGCAAAGAAAATGGAAAGCAATAAATACAGGGTGAGGCATAAAAACCTGTATAAACAGTTTTTAATATAACTTGTTTAAAAATGAATAAATTAACAAAATATAATGGATAATAATAAGAGTAGACTTTTACTAATAAATAAATTTAGTTAATTTCAAAGTGGCCATCTTTTGCAGCAATGCAAAGGTGCAAATGATTATTGAAATGTTCAGCAATGGGCCACAAGTCTTCTATCTTTAACTACACCATTCCCGCCGAAGCCATAGCTTTAGAGAGTTCAAACTTTTATGTCGTTTATTGCAAGCCCTAGACTCCAAAATGGACCATACACCGTAATCACGGGATTAAAATTCAGCGAATATTGCTTCAGATATTACTTTCGAAAAATGCTCCTTACACCACTCTTCTAACTTTTTAACCTTGTGAGCTGGTGCGGAGTCTTGTTGAAATTCCCACTTTACATTGCCGAAGTGTGTTTTGGCCTAAAAATATACAACAGCTTCTAGAATGTCCCACTGGTTCATTTTTTGATTTATTTTAACGCCCTCATACACAAAAATCAGAGATATTTTGCCGCTGGTGCAAATTCCTCCCCAGACCATGAACGACTTTGGATTTTTACGATGTTCAACAATTGATGAAGGGTTTGGAGCGTCTACAAACTAGATCCTATAATTCTAGGTGTTATGAGCTTTTGAACGGTAAAGAGCTTCTCATTAGTGAAAAGGAATCTCTCTCAATGCTGACTTGCGTCTCGTTTCAAAAGTTTTCAACGTCTTTGGAGCCGCAGGAGTTTGAATTTTTCAGTGAGAAGTTGAATTTTTTGGAATTTTTAAGCTTCAGTCCAAGTTCTGTTTTTGCCACTCGTAGCACTGATCGGTCAATTATTCCCAGATCACGAGCGATATTTCTCGTGGAAACCATCAAATTTCATTGAACTCGCTTATTGATAACTTCATGGCTATTGAAAGTGTTCACCATAAGTTTTCGTTCACGTCCTGGACTTTAATCATCATTGCCAAGCTCTTTAAAACGATAGATTGCATCAAACACTGTTTGCCGACTCTGTTTCATACTGTCGTTTCCCTTGTTTAAACAATAGTAGATCTTTTGCTTGACATTGTAAAAAAGCAAATAATAATAATAATAATAATAATATGTAAACTAAAAGATACTTCATAAAATATGTTACAAACAGTGACAGACAAAACAAAATGAACAAATATTAAAAAGACATGAATTAACTTCTATGATGTAATAACTTTGTCCGAGTTTTTTTGCGGCACCCTGTATGAGAGGATTCACATCTAATGCATTTGTGGTTGCCAGGAAAATCAAGTATATAAGTAATAGACATATATTTTGTAAGCCGCAACAAATAATTCTTTGGAACCCTTGGATTATTCTTTGGAACCCTTGGCGCTGGAACCTTTCACTGGTGGATATTCAGAAGTAAATTTTTAAAAAATGACATCTCCAAAGGAAAAAAAAAGCCCCTTTCTCTTCACAGAAAATTGGCTAATTACAAATTAAATTTCGTTTAAAATTTTATGTTACTTAAATGATTGCAGTCTTATAATATCAGACTTCTGATAGTTTGGAATGCCGTAACAAAATCTACGATCTTTAAAATCATACACACACTAGCAATGATATTTACCAGAAAAACGATTTATTACTTATAAGGTTTAATATCCCAACGTATGCATCTTTCCAATAATTAAGAATGATTTTCACCGAATTTGGGATTTTCAGATTTTTGAAAGATGATAGAAAACTGAAGGCTGTTTAAAGAAAAATTAAAATTCTCAAATCGTTCAATGTCTTTGGTCTAAGAAAAACAGAATTGTCTTCTGGACACAAACATAATTCAGTTATATTGAATCCTTATTTAGAAACATTACGGCAGCTGTTTTAGGATTGGTTTTTTACTTCTGAGACTTAATAAAATGAAAAATCTCCCCTTATATCTCCCCTTATCCACCTTATCTACTCTTCCCTCTCACTTCTTCATAACACAGCAGTGTGACTGATTAATAAATAAGAATATAATTTGAAATAAAGTAGTTACCCTATTGGCACAAAATGACTAATAACATTATTACGATGTCTTCACGATATTGAACGGTATTAAGAATATCAAAAAACATTTTAGAGATAGCGTACAATATCTTGTGTTATTAGTGAACAACAAGTTATTATTCGAATTTATTGATTCAACTGCCAGGATATTCAGATCAAAAGGAAATGGGCGATAAGCAAACACTTCTTAAAGTGTGTGTGAGATTAGATATGTGTATTATCTGCTAGTGGACAAGCATTATCAGACTTCAAAAAGACAAGAAACTCAGTAATAGCAACTCAGTAATAGTAACTTTGTGATTTCCTATGGCAAATATTTTAGGGGAGGGAAGTTTCTGATGACACGGTAAATGACAATCAATAGTCACATCAATCAACAAAAGATATAGGATATTCTCTTGTAAGCAAGATGGTAGCAGATTTATTTTCCCATTTTAGATACGGCGATTATCTGAAGCAACTAACTGAAAGGTTATTGTTATATGGAAATAACATCAGTTGTTGTTGGAATAAATAATATTATTATCTGGAATAAATCTCGACAAATCCAATCCATTAAAATAATTGATTTTGAAAATGTTTAGTAATCTGTGAAAGTACAAACTCATGATTTGTTTAAATCATTGAAATGACAGCTACGTGAGCAAATGTTTGCTTTTTCAGTACACGAAATATAAATATTTGGTTATTTAGAATCGATTTAATAATAGGCCTTCTGAATTAGGCTTTTAATAATAAATTAAATTGTTAAATTGAAACTGAAAGTTTTGGAAATAATAACCGAATCGATAACAATCGAAAGCAAACATTTCTTTCCATTTTGGATCTCTCTTTCAGCACCAGATCTCTGGTATTCGATTCTCCCTTGGCTCTATACAGAATATAATTGTTAATCTTCGAGCTGTAGTTGCCGATATGATATGGATCTGAATGCTAATATTACACATTACATTTTTGCATATTCTATTTTGTACCATCTAAAGAGACAAATAAAACCAAATATGACAATACATCAAGCCATTACAAATGAATGGACTAGTGGTGAAATCCAAACTCACCAAATTTGTTTTCGAAAATACGAGCAATCTCTTTTTAGACAGTCTTCGTTTCAACCCTCTAATTTAAAACTTCGGGAAATTTTTTCTTTTGCTAATTTTTAGACTCCGGGGCTAAGCTTTTGAAAAGTCTTTCACCTCCTATGTTCAGCAATATTTTTTCAGATTTGCCTTTTATAACTCTTAACTTTTTTTTCTCTGAGTGTGAGCTTATTATCTGTTCTTTTTTCTCTTCGGACATCATAGAATTGTTGCGATTTCTCTTTTTTTGTGACTTGTTAAAAGTTTTGAAACGTGTTCAGAAGATTGGCCTCTCTTTGAAGTGTAAAACTTAATGCGCTTCTTAAATTCTTGAATAGATTTGATGATTATGTGGAAAAGAAACGTGTTAGTATCGTCTCTTGTGTCCATTTGTATTTTATGCTAGCCGTTGCTTACGATTTTTATTAGCAACGTTTTATTATTCTAGAAGAAATAATAAGACAGCAAATATTTCAATCATTCCATGAAAATAGTCATATTTTAGCCTAAAATCCAAAAATATGGAAGTAATAAATGAAATTTAGATTTTTTTTCAAATTACCCTGGAGGTATAACAACTGCAATGGGACTTTAAATTTGTTCTGTCTTTAAATAAAATAATTAAGAATCGGAGATCCCAGCAAATTTCATTCATATGATGTTACAGTCACGAGACGTTGAGTAGCCTTAAAGAATTGATCAGAGTTATATCAATAATAGATAGTAATTGAAATTGATAGAGCATCCATTGAATATAGGAATGGAAACTAGGACAGCAATTGACCGTTCTTTTTTCTCTCCAGTGGATGTTCCATCTAGAAAGTGCCATGTTGGAATATTATGCTAAATATAACATTTTCCATTTGAAAATTTTGCTGTTGAATGTCTGCAAATAATAAAAGCGAATACATGTATGTGTCCTTTAAATTGCTTATCTACTTGATAAACTCTTTATCTTGAAATTAGCAACTGAGTCATAAGCATGTTTTGGAGGATGGGTATGTGAACTTCCTAGTAACTTTTTGAGATTTTAATCCGAATTTAAATGAATTCAGACTAAATAAAATTTTAATTTCTGTGGCCTTAAGAAACTTGCACTAAAGTAGTTTTTAAGACATCTTGAAGCTAAAAAAGAATAAACCCACCTTTTATTTGTTTGTACAGTATTTTTTCTCTTAATTTTAACAAATCTTCCAATTTAGAAAAATATTTTCATTGCTGAAATAAAATAAAATTGTTTTTTTGTTTATGCGAATACTTAATAGCTCTTTTTTTTTCACTTTTATTGTTGAAAGCTAAAGTATAAAGATTTACTGCACTTTTTTCACATTCCTTGGAATATAGCTATGCATTTTTACCTTCGTGTTTTATTTACACTTCTCGCTTTTGGTAGCCAGCTATTTAAAAAAAAACTTTAAATAAAAATTTCAAAGTATTTTTCATTTTAAATTTTGATAGATATGTAATAAGCTCTATTTTAGAAGAATAATACCTGTTATATTTATTCTGTTATGCAAATTGTTCTGTAATCTCATCTAAACTTGCAATTTGAAACGAGGAATGAATAAAGAACTAGCCCAGTAATTTCCCAGCTGATTCGAAAGTTCTCATAAACTTCCTCATAAACTATATAACCAAAAACAAGAACAATTATTCAGCAATAGAATGTTTGAGTAATTCCTAATATGTATCATAATTTTTGTATATCAGAAAGTTTGTGTTGACTGATTCAACAATTAATTTAGTGTCGTACTACACGAAAGCTAAATTTTGGGCTAACAGAGCCATGGAAAGTTATAGGCTTAATCAGCTAAAGAATAATTTTTATAAACCCATTTATGTTAGAAAAAAGAACCGAAACTGTAAAACCTGGAGTAAAACTGGAACTGCTTCAAAATGAACAAAACTGTAATTTCAATTTCTAAATTTTAATGAAAACTACACAAATATAAGATTCTTTATTTTCCTTAGCTTTCTATAATGGAAGAAAATCGCGCGATTAAATATTTGATGAGGTAATGAAAACGGTTTGAATTTCGGATCAACGATGTATTTATTTTTTAAAATAAGATTTTTTTTTAAAATTTGTCAAATATTTATTTACAAATTTATACTTTATTTAACAATACAAATTTCATAATAAAGCAAAAAAAATTTGCTTGATTATAAAATATTTATCATTAAAAAAATTTGTTTTTGAATTTTAAAATGGTGCAAAAATAATTTTTGTGCTGTAATAGTTTAGCTCAATTTTTATTTAATTAAAATTTAAATTAAAATAAAAAAAATTATTCCTGAATGCACATTCAAACCTTCCAAATTTAGTAGCTCTAAACCCAACAGTGTGTCTTGTAGAACGCCAAAGCCAACGCCAACACACACACACACACACACACACACACACACACACACACACACACACACTTAGTAGAGATTTCATATTGCTTAAACAAATAATAAGCATCTGCAAAACTAAACCATGTGAATTTTGAGAAATCTCAAAAAGTATTTCTTCAAAAGTTCTCTAGAACCATGCATCAAAGCAGAGGAGGAAAAACATGTCCGAAAAAGTCTTCCATCATTCCCTGTGTTCGGTAGCGAGCATTGACCTTCGAAAGTTTAAAAAAAAGCGGGGAAGAAGAGATGGCTGCAAATAAAATATTTTTTTATACCAAGGTCGCGGCAGATCCTTGGATCTAAGGCATGGATCAAGTTGCGCACTTTTTTAGACTGATGATTCAGTGAAAATTAGTTAAAAATGCCATTAGTTCCTTATCATGTCCAGGCGTTATCGACGCGATCGAATATCGCGTTATGGAAACACGGTTCGACAGATCGTTTCTTATTTCTTCAGAAGTCCTCTAAACATGCAATTTGGTAGTTTTTTTTCATTTTTTTGTAAAGAAGCAAAAGATTTCAGCCGTGTTTTATCACTGAAAGGAAGATGGTTGATGCTGTTGATCAGGGTCTTGCTTAAGTTGTCGGCTACCAAATTGTTAAGACACAAGAAAAAGAGGAGGATTAAGAGAAAGTGATATGTCAGACAAGATTATTTTGTGAACATAAATAAAAATTCCATATAAATTTATTTATTTTTTATACGAAAGTATTAAATGCTTAGTCGATATTGAGAAAAACCTTTATAAGACCGTTAGACTATCTTCATAACTATTGCTACATGGATATCATTAAGGAAGTGCTGTACATATATGTTACAGTGAAAATCCAAAATCAGTCAAAACCCGAATTAACTAGGGAAAACGCGTTTTAACTAACAGTGCTAGGGAGAACCCGTTTTATTTGTGTTTTGATGTTTTGACTGAATTGTTAGACAATATTATATTTATATATATCTAAAATTATTCTATGGACTAAAACTAATCAGGGTACAAGTTTGATACAGAATTTTATCATATTCAATTTTCAGATCTGCATTCGGTATACATTTCTTGACTAAAAAAAGAGTACCGAATTAGGAAATTTCGCTGAGAACAGCAGCAAGAAAAAGTGCTGTAGGAACTGGACAAGGGTTCGTCCGCTGTTCTTGTAAAAAGAGATTTTTCTTCAAAGAGATGTTTCAACATGAAAATGGTTCTCTTTCAATTCGGTGTCACAGTAGTGTACCTTGTCGAAATAATTTGTTATAACGGCACTGTGTTAAACAATATTGAAATAATTAAGTTTTTCTTTAATGATAGGTTCTTCTCTCAAACACTGTTTCACTAAGTATAGTTTATTACAATAATTTTGAATAAATACAAATAATATTGTCTAACAAATCAGGCAAAACACAAATGAAACAGGGTTTCCCTAGCTGTCGGTTAGAACATGGTTTCCCTAGTTAATTCGGGATCTCCCAGGCCCTGTTAGTTAAAACGTGTTTTCTCTAGTTAATTCGGCTTTTGAGTGATTTCGAGTTTTCACTATAGCACACACACACACACA
>JAPMOR010011985.1:0-19813 GCA_026543865.1 Argiope aurantia | reverse complement strand
ATATATATATATATATATATATATATATATAAGCGTCTCTGCTAACCGCCATGAATTCCTGTCTGGGTTAGTTTAAAATTGTTCCTGAGTCCCTCTCTCCCTCCAGTGCAAGCGCTTCACTTCCTTATTACCCGTCAGAATAAATTTACGCACACCGACTGCCTTTTTGAGTCTCAGAGACTTGAGACCAAAATACTTGATCATGTGGGCTCAAATACACGTTAAAAAGCGAGAATGTTTCTAGAGAGAATGTTTTGTTATACGACCAAGCGAACATAAAAAGAAATCGTGTATTTATTTTATTGTATATTTAAAAAAAATCATATATTAAAATAAAAAGAATATTTATTTCGAGTGTTTTAATTTATTGGGTTACGTTTACTAGATGAAAAATTATTACTTGCTGAAATGTATACAATGCGATTCGAAAAAATTTCGAAACATTTTAGGATTTTATCTGGCATACTAAAATAATTCACATATGAACTTAAAAGTATACTAAATATTGCTACTCTTCTTTTTAAATTCCCTTTGGAATATATAAGTTGAATATTAGAGAGTGTTGTTTGACCTGAAGTTTATTGAACATTATCAATATTGGATTAAAAAATATAGAAAAAATAGGATGGAGTTATATAGCAATACTGAAGTAATGGCTATGCATTTAGTGTACGGGACATTTAATGGAAATTGCCGAGACATTATATCGTGATAGATTCCCAGATAATGCATGCGAGAAATCTGAAACGACGGCAAAGTTTCTACCGATAACTGTGTAATCCTGGATATTTTATAATTGCAGTTTATTTCGGTCGACAATTCATGAATTGCGATGTAACAGAAATTTATCATTCCTCATTTGTCACCATCACTCATACATGGTGTTTTTAATTATATATTTCTGGTAAAACTGATATGTTTTCGAATTCCTGATTAGCTCTTAAAAATTTTTGGAACACTTTTAAATTACTTTACATATCTGGTCACAGAATTGAAGGCTTGAACAGTTATAAGTTGTAAAATTTATGTTGCTATACATTGCCATAATGAAGAGATCTCTGTCAAGATTGTAGAATTTGATGGTATGGCAATTTCATATTTTGAATTTTCATTCTATTTTGAAATTATTATATATGGTAAGAAATACAACAAAAATGAACAGTTACGCTTTATGTTGTTTTTAGCAGGCAAATGCATTTAGAAAATATCAACAAAATGGCGCTAACTTACAGTTAATTTCTGAAAACCAATGAAAGTTTTCGCTTGTAACAATAAAAACGAGCTATTTATTATCCTTGGAATAACCTTGCTGCGAATTTGTCACACCAATCCATTTTGAGAAATTCACATTAAGGACACCAACAAAGAGCAAGTTTTTGTTCAGACAACATCAACATATCCTTTTTTTAAAAAAAATTCAACAAAAATGAATATTGATATAAAAATTTCTTTTCCCTGTCATCTAATTAAAAAAATTTTTTATTGTAGCAAAAATAAATTAATTTTTTCCTGGGGAGGATTTTTTAAGCATTTGTGTTATTTTTTTTTCACTTGTGAATTAAAAAAGAGGTTACTTAGCAATCAAGTTTGGCCTTTTAAATTTACTTTTGTTGCCACGGATTTATTCAAAAATTCGTAGAGGAATTCACTTCCTTGAGATGTTGATTGTACTCTCAAAATGTGCAGTTATTAGCGTCATTGGAGATTCGAGGCGTGAAGTTTGAGCTGAAGGGAAATCCAGACATATACTAATTTGAAGGCGTGGAACCAGGAATCAACGCTTTCGCGTAGGCGTGAGATTTATTCTTTCTTCTCCCCTTGCTTTCATTAACTCCACTCGCCTCTACCCATAAAGCACCGGACAGTCGCGAGATGGAAGATGTTGATAGTTACCAGATGTTGACGTTTGTCACCACTTCTGCATGCGGGCCTCAGCTTTTTTGCTTATCCTCAACTTCCACGCTCTGTCAGAATCCGTGATCCGTTCAACAGCGGATGCAGTTGCAGTGGAGGACCTTGTGAATCGTCTGCAACTGGTGGCAGTCAAGCTGTTTTCAGTAGTTGCCTGATTAGAAGACTAGAACCGCTGGAGAGGCAAGAATGGTGTAAACTAAAGTGACGATTGTTGTTGTTGTTGTTTTTGTTGGGTGAGTTTGCTGAAGATGGCTAAGAATGGGTGGTTGGGACGGACTAGTTTGTATATATCTACATGGCTTTTATATTTGTGGTCAGTGTTCCTTTTATCTAGAGCCCAGCTGCCCTCAGGTAAGTTTGATATGCCTTTTCTTCTATGATGGTCTTAGATTTTAAAAAAAAGTTTGATAATTTTAAAAAGAAGTCTTCTATTACATTTATATTGCACCACTTACGTTTTGAAACTAATTCAATATGATATCAGAATTGAAAATGTTTATTTTTGTAACGTTAATTTTTTATAATACAGTTTCTAATTGAACTTATTTAACATGAAAATTTCATTCTCTACTATCTTAAGCTTAATGATGCTACTATATTTACAAAAATTATAGTTTATGATATGTGATAAAATTAATGGTATTAAGCATACTGAATGTCATTAAGAAGACGATTTAAATGTAACTTTGGTTTTGATTTATTTTTTTACAAAAATAGTGTTTGTAGTGTTGTATTATATCCGCCTCTTTTATAAAATCAAAATAGAGTTATATTATATCAATGAATCAAAATATATATCTATATTATATCCGTTAATCCGTTATATCAAATATAGTGTTGTATTATATCCGTATCTTTAAAAATACTTATGCTGATGAACTACGAATATTTTAGAGGCAAATAGGATTAGGAAAAGAATTCATAAAATATTTTTCTGAAATGTATAATTCTATCATTATATATTTCTAATAAAAATCAAAGAAAAAACATTTTTCCACCATCTGTAATTATGTTCTGCTTGAAGATGTATATACTTTTCTCCTACCATGATTATGTGTCTAACAGAAATAAAATGTACTCAGAATTTTCTCGAAAAGTGTAGAAGCCTCGCTACGATTAAAATTTTTGAGATTTATTAGTAATTCGCGTAGACAAATTAAAAACACAGTTTTCATAAAGTAAAAGTAAAAATGAAATTGATTAAATTTAATTAATAATTATTTAAAATTAAAATACTGAAAAATATATAAAAAGTGATTGTATCCTTATTTGGAAAACTTTTCTATGCGTACTGACATAAAAATGATAAAACTGAGTTGAGATTTTTGTAAAAAAATTTAATTTAATTTAATATACTTTTAAAAGGAAGCTATTAAATTCTTAAATATAAATTTTGTGATATCACAATTTAAAGAAATATATGATAAAATATTTGCTATGAATTCGTTAAATGATAAATATATATTTTCGATGTATATGTTAAAAAATTGTTATTGCAATAAAAAGAATTAAAAAAATTTAAAAGAAAAGGAAGGGAAAAAAAAAGAGCTAGTAGAAATTTATCTTTGTTTTTTAAAACAATATTTTTTCTATTTGTATTAATTCTGATGCATGTAGACACATCAATAAAATAAAAAGCATTTCTTGCAGCATAAATATTTGTTAATTAAATTAATATATATAAATTATTCATTCGCTTCATTATATTATTTTTTCATAACCTCAAGAATACATTCATACATACATATATATATATATAAATGAATAAAATAAATAAATAAATAAAAACAATAAAATGAAGACAGTGGGTTTTTGTAGCAACTAAAAAAGAAGTCTATGATTGATTTAGAAATACAAGTTTAAAACAAGTCGCTATTTTCTGCTTTAAATTAAAATATAAACAGGGGAAATTAAAATAAAAACAATGGCAAAATTAATTAATTTTTTTTCTGTAATTTGATAGAATTCGCAAGAAGTGTCTATTTATTTCATATTTTAAAATATTTAAATGAAATAAACACGGATACCATCATTAAGCCTACATGATCAATAAAATTTAAAACTTCTCAATAATTTTTCAAATTTTAAAAATATGTTAAGAGTATCTCATCCTCCATGTGATTGCATGTTTGATTAAAAATAAATTTTTTTAAATGTTTATATTTCTTTTTAATGCTAATTATAAAAAATGAAAATTTTTCTTCAGCTGTTTCTTTGATTCAAAATGAATGATTTTATTTTTTTATTCTTGTTAAATTCACATTTACTTTGAAAATAATATTTTTTTGGTTTTATCAATCTTTGCTGAATAGTTAAATCAATATAATCATTTTTTCATTACCTGAACAATAAATGATAAATTTTATAAATACTCTAGTTTCACATAATGAACTATGTGGCTTAATAGTTTGACATCGGTGCATGAGGGTAGTATTTACACCTCTCTACAAACATTATTTATTTATCACACAACTGCACACCTGGGTGTTTCCAATAGAGATTAGGAAGATGATACTCTTTTGTAACTATTACCTTAACATTTCCCTTAAAACTGTATAATGTAAAAAGAAACACACAAGTTTTAATATTATATATTTTGTGATTAGCCATGGACACAGGATTAAATAATATAATAATTTCCGAAAGACATTATTTTCAGCCAAGTCAAAACAAAACTATGTTTTCAGTTAGGTTCTAATCTGAGAGAAGTTCTGTAAAAGGCAAATTTTATAAATATATGAGCTCTTAAATAAAATTTAAAACAATTTCTCCCTATGTTGCGTATATTTACTAAATCGGCTAACAGACATTTTTATATAAAGCTAAAGAAGTAATTGCTTAAAAGGTATTTAATTTTAAATGCAATTTGAAATATTGAAATAATCATAAATATGCATTACATCACATATATTAATAAAAATGTATTAAATAGAGATGAAAAGAAAAACAAAGTTTTTGCATTTAGAGTTAATATTCAACTATACCAATGCTTCTAGTACATTACTACTACTAAAGTTTTGGTTGTTTAAAAGTAAATTAACTGGGGAAGTAATATGTACCAAACAGAAAAATGATACTAAACACTTCAATAACAATACTGGAGACTTTATAATTTGATAACATCCTTTTATTTTAGTCAGAAATTTTTTTATTGGTGTTAAAATTTTCAAGGTATGAAGATTATACAATGAATAGATCTATTATTAACTAAAATAAATCGTCATTAAAAAGAAATTTGCACAAATGTAAAAAAATATTAAGTGGTTTTTCTTTTCTTAGAGTAAAAACTACCGAAAATTGCGGAAGAATTAATGTTTTTTCATAAAATAGAATTGTTTTAGCATATCTGATGATATTAATTCAAATGGAGACAATATATTTTGCGAATTTGTTAATGGATCTTGAAAACAAGTAAGGAATATAAATGTTCACATTTGCATTAAGAAATGTTAAAACTAATAATATTTTAATTTTAACAATTTTCTCAGTACTTACAGAGTTCCCATTATGTCATATAATTTTAGCTCGTACTTGAAAATAAGGACAAATTTTAATGAAACAATTAGGAATTAAGAATTATCAATAACCAAGATTTAATTTTCATTTTACTTCAGTCCCCCCCCCCCAGAAAGATAAAAGGAAAGAAAGCACGCAACTTGGCCGAATTGATGATCAAATATTTGATGAATTTTTAACCTTAACACATAAATGAATAAGAGCTCGCTCATTAATTAATCACGAATTTTTCTTTGCTTGAAGTCTTGTTTTTCTGGTTTGTTTTTAAGGAGAAGCAAATAATTGTGATTCAGTGTGATATCTGAAACGAAAATTATTTTTTTTCGATTTTAAAATCTAATTTATTCAAAAGAATATTGAATATTATAGCACACATTGTCCAAATTTCAGACCTCTCTGAACAATAAAATTCGTGCGACTGTCGAAATTGGAAGAAAAAAAGCTATTGTAATAGTTACATATATAAATTCATACATTTTTTCTTATTCTCTTTTTTATTTATCAAAAAGCAGCGTTATTGCTTGTTATGACCCCATTACTATCTTATAGCAAAATCAAGTACCATCATTTTTTTTCTATTATTTCATAATTATTTGTGAATGAAATAAAATGATTTGTAAAATTTTCATCAATTTTTCATTTTAGAGCGTCGTTTGTTTACATATTAAATTATTTCAACTGCGTTATTTTTGACTGGCAACGTTTTTAAATATTCTTTTCACATTTTTGCAAAAATCGTTTGCTTCTTCATTTTCTGATTCTTCTTAACTCATAAATTATAAGTCTTATTTAATTGGCACGAAGATGTAATTCATTTAAAACCAGCATGTATTAATTGCATAAGAAGTATTAAAATAATTGCTAAACTTTTTAAGTAAGTGACTGCATTTTATTTATTTTATTATTCTTAATTCTGCATATTATCGAAAGTAGTAAGTTTTAATACCTCTCTGAAGCACTTGATATTAATATGCTTTGATTCTTGAATTCGATTTGCTTTAAACGTAATGGATAATGGTTGTTGGATATATTATACCATATTATTTAATTTTAGAAAAGAGATATTTATTCTGCTTCGAAGATTTTTTATTTGGTGTAACTTTTCTTATGATTCTTTGAAAAATTGTAGAATAATTTTACTACAGATAATTCCAATCTGTTTAAGCATTTCATTCTTTCTTTATATTTTTTATATTCTTATATTTTGTAATTAATGCGTTTTTCTAATTCATATATTCATTAAAAGAATTTTCAAGGCACTTCCATATTCTTTAAGTACTTGAATTACAAAAGTGCCAATTCCAAAACAATATCAAAGCATGGAAGTTAAGAACTATCGAATTCAATTTATATAATTTTATGAATCCTACTACTTTCGAATTTTATGAATCCTACTACTTTCGAATTTTATGAATCCTACTACTCCCGTTTCGTTTGGCAGAATCGCAAGAAAAATCTTTTGGCAGAATAATATTATCTTCTAATAAAAATAATATTTTTCTTAATGCTTCTTTTCAGAATTGCACTAATTCTTTTTTTTAATAGCATTCTTTTTTCTTTTTAAAAAAATTCGATTAACAATTAAGTTCGTGCACTATTTTTACAAAGAATATTATGTTAAAAAGGTTTAATAATTTAGTTTTTTTTATATTAGTATAATTTTTTAATAATTTTATTAATAGATTCAGCTTTTCATTTTGGTACAAAAGTTGAAATGTAAGAATTATGGTTGATTTTTTTCAATATATATATTTTTTAATGCCACGATGGGATAAATGCTATACGAAAAGCAGTTTTTATTTTTGAAACAAATATATACATTCAATTTTTTGAGATATTTTTACTCTTTCTTCCACAATTGTTCTAAAATGAATTTCTGTTCTCAGAAATTGAATCAGTTACAAGCTAAAATGACTAAAAGTTTTGGAAAAAAATAATGTTTATTGAATATCATCTGCTTCAAAGAATTTAGGTATAAGAAAAGAACATTTTTTCTTATGTGCATATTGGATATAATGAATAAAAAATAATCACGGTATAGACGTAAGCGGTCCTGGAAGAAAAAAAAAATAAAGGAAATTCAAATCTTTAATCCGAAATATCGTAGCATAATAAGGCTTTATTATATTTGATTTATTTACTTTTTCTATTTTTAATTTGTCTAATATTTCTTTTAGTTTAAAAATCCGCTCTTAATTAGATAGCGGCGATAACGTGTTCACACATACACAAAAAAGCATTTAATATATCATATGCAATTCACGTGAGTTCAAATCTAGCAACTTAAACAATAACAATATTATTGTAAAATATACTTATAATATTTTTTTAAAAATTTATTTAAAAAAAAAGAACTGTACAAAAATGAAACTCGTTTCACGAAAAACTTTTATCTTAAATTATTAAGTGCTGTAAAAATAATTGTTACAATACCATAATTGTAAAAATACCATATGTGCGGAATTTAATGAGAAAAAAACAACGTTAATATTGCGATCAATTTTAATTAAAAATTGAATATCAGAAAACTATTTCTGAAAAAGCATCTATTACCCTCGATGTAATAGGATTTTCTATTTAGATACTTTCCGTTTAATGGTCTGCTCTGCAGAGCGCTTTGAACAATTTTTTTCATCATGCATGAATTCACTGATGCACGAAAGCATATAAAAATTATTTTAATAATGAAAGCTAATGTAATATTTAAATTGCTTTATGCTTGTTTCATAATAGATCAATTTTATTGATGTCAGTTTTTTTATAACATAGAAAGTACTGAAGAAATGGTTTTTGCAAGGCATGCAATTTCTCTTTGGTTCGCAAGATCGTTCTTTGCTGAGTACATTATAATTTTAATTTTTCTTTATGTAAATATTTGTTTTTATTTCTGTTCTTCGTATTAAAAGCAGAAATATCCATAAAATATGCTGAAGAAAAATTTTAAATGCAAAATAAAAAAAATACATTAATTTATTGAATTCTTATTGAAAAAAATTAAAAACAGACATTTTTTTATGCGATTTAATTGTTAGAATTTTTCCATGATGCAGAGAATGAATGTAATATATATGCGGAATGTGAAATTTACTATAACCCATGAGTTTTTAAAAATTTATTTCACTTTTTCGTAACAGTTAATATATGCTTAAATTGTACACTAAAATCACAATTCAGATTATTCTTGGATTCTTTGGAAATCCTGCAGACGAAGGGAAAAAAAGTAACTTGACATCACCGATTTGATAGGAAATCGTATTTAAATACCAGATAACCTTCGTAATTAAGCTTGCCATTTGACTGTGATATCATATTGATTCCATTGAACATCGAATTGAAACAGAGAAATTGCTATAATTCTTTATGTATAAATGCAGAAACAACAACCATGATTCGTTACCTTTCCCCCCCCCATAGAAATCGCAAACCGAAACACCCAATTTAATTTAAAGTTCAAACTGTAGTTCAAAATTTCTTTTGTGCTGCTTTGAAACATTAAGCTTAAGATATAACTATGAAGAAAAACACAATTCCGAAGATTTTTAAATAGAAAATAAACTGAAAAGTTATTAGAAAATTATTGTAAATCTTTTATATTTATATAATAATTTTTTAAAATATAATGAAATATCGAAAGCAAAAATAAGTAAATATTACATGTGAATTCCTTGCATTATGTCGAAAGTAAATCAAAAGATAAAACAAACAAACAAACAAACAAAAATCAAAATAATGTCTTTCAAACTTTGACTAATAGGTGGTAGTTGAAAATTGTACAAAAATTTGGGTTTAGGATTTGTCAAAAAAACAAACACACAAAAAAACAACAACAAGAAAGTAAAAAATACTATACAATTTAGTTTCAAAGGTGAAATATAATTGTCATATAAATGGGACTGTCAGATACACTTTTCTGTTGTTACGTATACCAAATAATCAATCCTTTGTCTTTTGATTATTTATTACGTCACACACATTTTATCAATATTGGACGACACGGATACAAAATGTAAAATTATCAGACACAAAAATGTAATAATTTCAGATTCAATTTTATTACCGTTTCCATACTCAATCAGCCACATTTTTATCCAAACTGGATGAATTTACTTTCGAATAGAGAGGATTTTCTCTAGATTTTTTTTCATTGTTAGGGATTACTTTGGCGTGAAGTCATCATAGGGAACCTGAGTGTTAACGTGTAAAGTAAAATTGTCCTTTGAGATGTATTTAGGAATCGAAAGCTGTGACTTTTTCAGTGTAAGATTCACGAAAGTATTTTTCACTCTTTTTTTATTCAACCTTTTAAAATCTCGATTCAAAGATAGCATAATGCTTGCGTTTATCATTTCGCAAATCTTTTTTTTTCAAACAGAAATATTTAGAATCATAATACTTAACAAATTTTGATTCAAAACCTCCAGAAGCAATGAATCATATTTAGATATAAATATATTTAAAAAGCCATGATTAAAAATACATTATGTTAAAATTTATTGATTAAAGAGGTAATTTTCTTTATCGCGAATAAAATAAAAAAGATATTTTCCATTTATTTTCTCAAAAATAAGCTTACTGTTCATTTTCAAGAACTGCGTTAATATTCGATGAATTAGTAAAAATAACCATATTTTTTGTTCGTAGTGTTTTTAGTGATGCGGAAGAACATACTCTTCTGTTTCCAATCAAAGCTTTTTTAAAAAATGAAACTTGCAGATAATTAAGATTTTCAACTGGAAAATATCGTTTGCAATTAATATTTATTTATTAAAATATTTATTTCAGTTAAGTGTACATGCAACACCAGTAGTTTTCTTGTTATGACTTTTCAAGAGAGTTTCTAGTTTTTATTCTTTTTCTCTTTCATGTTTGTTCTCACTTAATTAAGAAATCAGATTTCAGTGGTGACAGAATATGAATTAAGTCAGTGTATTCTTATTGCTTATGGTAATAAAATTTCTTTGGATTTATGAAAAAATTTTTAAAATTATTTCCGTAATTAGATATTTTACTAAAAAATAATGAAGTTTACATCTCTTTGCCATTGTTCTTGGCCACAGATTACTAAGAGGAATAATGATAAAAAAATCTAGAGGGTAACTGATGTTTAGAATATTCTTTCCAAATAATTTTTAAGTATAATTATGTAATTAGAAAGTTTTGAGATTCAGGCAAATCCTGAGACGTTTTTATTATTGTGGTAAAATACGAGCTCTTTCAAGTTTCAAGTTATAATAATTGAAATTTAAAACAATTACTCTGATCTGGAGGCTGAATTTTTTCAGCTTATAGATACCACCAGCTATCTATCTATATTTTATAGCTTTTCTAATAAAATGAACAAACACATAAACTCAAATCATGAAAGTAGTTACTTTGCTATTTTGCAAAAGTTGAGGATTCAAGAAAAGATTATTTAATTTACTGTATGGATAATGGGGAAATTATGTGTGAATAATGATAATAAGGAGAATTACTATTTATAAAAGGGACTTTAGTAAATGGAAATGATTGAATTATAAAATTGTTTGCTAGTCAGTAAGAACTGGTTTCATATTATTTTGTAGTTTAAAATATTACCTTTCTTATAATATCAATGATGTTTCAAATATAGTCGTATCACATTGCTTCCAGTTAGCCATCATTTACATCTAAAATTTTATGCGACATATTTATGCAAACTAAAACCAGCATTATTTTATAATAAATGGTTAAAACTAAATTTCTAGGCTTATAACTTGGTATAAATTTAACACAGTACGATGGGCACTTATGTGAAATAATTAACTTCAAGGAAATCTAAATGTCTAAATGATATTTGTATGGAAATATTCTGTAAAAAATTTAGTTTTGTAGTTGTGGAATGAAAAAAAAAATCGCAATCAGTATTTCACAATTATAATCATTTTCAATCCCATATATATTTTTTAAAATTTTATCTCCTATATAATTGGAGGACAACTTCTATTTAAATACTTTATCGTGCTGATTCAACTAAGAATCCATGAAATACTTGAGTTTGTGGATTCCATGCAACTTTTATCAACATACCTATAAAATTTTAATATAAATAACGAATTTCTTGCTAAAATCAATAGTTGTGATTAAATAATAAAATTTCTATTAATATTATTGAAGTGTTTAGTATTATGTTTCGGTTTTCTGTACTATGTTTCGGTATCATCAAGATCATTACTTTCTCTTTTAATCAAAATTTTAATAGCAAAATTTTGTCTAGGAACATTAATATAAATGAATATTAACTCAATTGAATATTACTCTTCCATTTCTTTTTAATGCATTATTTTATTCATATATGTACATATAATACAAAATCTTGATGATATCTTCTTTATTTCAATATTTTACTTTGCATTAAAAATTAAATATTTTTTCAGCAAAAATTTCTTTAGGTTTACATAAATATATATATTAGCCGATTTAGTAAATATGTTCAGCACAGAGGACAGTCGTTATATTTGCATCACTTAAACATTTTTTAATAGTAATGGCAAGGAAGATATTAAAAGAATCTTATTAAAATTTTTTAAACTTTTTATTTATTTTTTTAAAACTTTGCTACCTATTTTTTTCAAAATAAAAAAAACTTTTTAAGGCGTAAACTTTAAAGTAGTAAAAAATAATAGGATAGAAATGTATTTCATTGGTTCGGTTAAAGAAACCGGTTTTCAAAATTGAATCGCTAATTTTTTTTTTTTACCACAATTAAAGCAGAAATGTCTGTGATTTTTAATTTCTCGTCAGCAGACAATGTATGAATCAAAGTACGATATTGTATACCCTGTATCATTTTTCTTTCTTCCTTCATTCTTTACATATGCAGTAACCTCTCGAGTATCCGGCCTACTGGGCTGAGGGACAGGCCGGATAACAAAAAGCCGGATAGGCCGGAGTTCTATGAACTCATTTCTTTGCTCACCAATATCAGAAGACAAAGTTTTTATACCAAAGGTCACTATTAGAATACGTATTTTTTCACTTCTTAGTGAATACTAAACTCTCCATTTATCTCAAGCCACATATAATGTGAACGCAACCGCGGCCCGGTAAATCTTGGAAGCAGCTGCAGGTAACGTGTCGAGTTAAAATAGAAAATACTGTACTGATAATTTATATATGTTTATATACTGCACTGCACGCTTCAAGAATTTATTAGAGAAAAAAGTAAGTTAAAGGTTATAAACTGCTTACATTTCAACATAAATTCTGCAATGTCTAAGTTAAATGCAGGAAACATAAACAATGTTGCCATTGCAAAGCCTTGGCCTCCTCATTTAATTACGATGAAAGAAAATTAAGCCGGATAGTCGCGAACCAGATACTTGGGAGTGTACTGTAATACAAAACCACGTAGTATTAGATTTGCCCTTGTTCGGACAATAATTGATGTTTTTAATGGCTTTTTTATAATTTCGACTTGTTCAATTTACGATGAATAATATTATTTATAAAATCTTTCTGGTTTATTTCGAAGTATTTTTTCCATTCATTCAAACAGTCTAATCTAGGAACTACTTTTTGTGTAATTTAACCAATTTTTGGTTAACTACGAAAATTTTATCTAATATTTAAACTATTTTTCATAAAATGATTATAGCAAATTGTAGACATAGGTTTTCCTCTCTGAAGATAAAATAACAAATTTTATTACTTAGTTTAAAATAGAGTTAGGGGCATTAGCATTTTGTTAAAAAATTTAAGTGTTGTAAATGCATACTAACAAACTATAATTATGTGTCCGTTCTCTAAAAAAAATTCCATGAACCACATTTACATCGGTGCAACATAAGTTGTCTATTTTGCAATCGAAATACGTATTAGAATTGAAGTTATAAAACCAGTCCAATCTACGTGACGATTCAAAATTGACAAGGCTTCTTTGTATTTTAGTTATTTGAAACACCTTGATAAGTAATGACTCAAAATTTGGTCACCAATTATATTTAAAGTTTTTGAATTTCTCAAATCATTTGATATAAGAAAAACTTTATAAAAAGGATTTTTCGAAGATGCCTTTTTTGACCTTTTATTTAATTAAACATAAATTTTTTCTTAAATTCTATCTTTATTTTTATTTTGAAAATTATAAATATAAAACACATTTAGGGACCTAAAAAATATACTATTTTTAAAAAGATTATAGAGAAGTAAAAAAAAGAAACTGCAAGTTCTTTGAATACTTCTTTATAATTGTTCTTTTAAACGGAAGACACCCATTAAGCGCAGTAGCAAAATAAGACTGTAGAAAAAATACTATTTCAAGTTGATTTATTTGAAAATGGTGAAGTTACTTTTTTGGAACAAGTAAAATGACAAATCGCATTTGTCTTTAAAGAATGTGTTTCAAAACTCTTGAAGTACACATGGAAAAAAAAAGTAACCCTGACTTCCTGAAGTAGGTGACCAGAATTGTAGCATATGTTCTTCATATCCTGTTAATTTAAGTTCAATGCGTGGGTGAATGCTCATCAGTATTTTTGGGAAGTTTAATGTATAACGTCATACACGTTTCGTATTTGGCTTCAGAAATTTGAGGGCTATGAGAAAAAATTTATGTTCGCATTTATTTTAAAGTATGTATTTCTTCTACTGAAAAAATGACGAAATTAATACAAAGTATGTGCAAAACCTATTATCCCATCTCCGTATTTGATGGATTTTTAATAATATTTAATGTTTGAGAAACAATGTAGCATTAAATTTACATATGGAGGTTTTTGAATTTTTATTTATCACTATATCTTTGTTCAATATAGTAATGGTATGAATATAGCATAATATTGAATTGAGTATTTTAAGTTTAATAGATTAATACTTTTTTACTAAAAAAGAACGCACTATATATTTAGACATAATAATTAAGATAATATTTTTCATCCATTTCGAAGAGGAATTATAATTTTTTATTGCAGGTTTGTGTGAATGTTATTAAATTAATATTAGTTAATTTTTTCCACTGTGGAAGTGCCGCTCGACATTATTTTACTTCATATAACTAAATCAGTTATTTTATTATCTTTTCCCCTAAAGCTTTCAATGTAATATTTTTATTTTCTACTTGAAGAACTGAACGAAAATCCAGGTGGATGTTTAAACCGTTATAATAAAATTGAAGCATCGTGAAAACGAGCAAAATTTAAGGAATGACATTCATTAGTGTTTTTCAGCGAATACTTGAAAAGTCCACTAGACTTATTTAAAAAAAATATTTTAAACATAATTTTTGTGTGTGTTTTGTTTAATTAGATTGAAATATTATTATTTCAACAGCATTTTTGGTTCTTCTCTTTCATTGCCACTTGAGAGTCGGAGAAGATATTAGGGCTTATTTTGATTATTTCGTGTACTCCATTGAAAACGATGTGAATGGTATCCTAAAATATAATTTCTTAAGAATAGTTTTTCGCTAATATCCTAAGGCGAAAAACTTATAAATTTTTGATGAAATTTCGTTACAGTATTGCATCCATCACTTAAAATCTTTAAAATTAAAATATCCGTATTGTTTGATTTCTTTATCTTTTTAAGATAACATTTATTCAATTATTTAAAACTTTCTTTTGTTCCAGTATATAATTAGTAATTAGTATAATAATTCAGAAGATTTTAAGAAACATTTAGCTCAAAGTGCAGGTGGGTATCGATTTTGTTAAAGAAGGAATGATAAGTTAAAATTCTTTTTATAAATAGAAAACTTAAAATATGTAAAACTCGGGAAACTTTCTGCAAATATGTAAAATATTTGTGCAAAAATTTTCATATTTTCTTTAGAAAAATCTGTAAACAAATGGTAACATTTTACTGACGTTCACCACTGTCGTGTCGTATTTCAATAATGCTGTGACATAGTAAAATTTAAAATATTTATATACTTTAATATTTTATTCAATTTTAAATTTGGGAGATATTTGCCATATGCTTTAATATCTATTGTTTGAGAACTCTCATTTTTATATAACATTCTTAAAATTCAGAATCAAACTTTTTTCGATGTTGTTTTGAATTGATTAGATAAGTGACTCTTAAATTTAGATAAGTGACTCTTCTTTGATATCCTTTTATTTAGTCTTCAGAATTTGTTTTTTAAAATAACCGTATATTGATATTTACATATTTTATCAGTGGCAATCTTAATTTTAAAAAAAGAATCAAATGCACCTCATTTAAAACAGCAGAATTAATTATTATTCCTTAATAAAAATTCACGATAATGATAGAGAATCTATCACATTTTTTAGCACACATGATAAATTTTATTTAAATTATTTGAAAACTATGCAGTAATTTTTGTACAAATACTCTATGAGTGAAATATTGATTGTGATAATGTTGAAAACATTTCGATGCTCTTGCATGCTTCAAGTCGACCTCGGAGAATACAAGATAATTTAAATAATTTATATTGAATTTTGTTGTGGCATTTATTTGTTCAATGAATTTGAAAAAAAAGGGGAAAAAATTCTCTCCATAATTCTCTCCATAAGTGCAATAGGAGAATAAATAATAAGACATTCGTTGATTATTGTTAAAAGCAGATTACTCCTCTTATATCATTTGGTGTCAGAGATTGGAAAAAAGAGGTCAGGTGTTGCTCTTTAAAGTACAGAAAGACCACTACCGTTTTGGAATTTCGGAGGAAATTTTACAATTTTTCTCAGATATAAAAAAATATTTCAATAAGAAAATGTAAAATCAGGAATCTTTTTTTGCATACTAATTGTATAAATAATTAGTAAAAGATTTATTAGCATAGACTTTAAAAGACATGCAAAATAATCGGACTATTTTTAACTCAATAAGTTAACAAGATATTTTCACAAAAATATTAATATTAGAAAAAATTTCCTCCCTGGAAAAAGCTGGAAAGCAAAGGTTAATCTAAGTTACTATTTTCCAATTCCTTTCAATCTTTAGACAAAAACCAATGGGAATGGTCTTCCAGAAACATTCCCGCATATCCTCCAATGAATCCTCCCTTCCCTGCATTAAATTATGAACCTTGGATAAGGCCGCGAATTCCTTCCATGACGTTGGTGAACGCCATACAAAGTAGTTACAAAATACATATCTAGTGATAGTTTCAAAATACAGATCTTTGACATGAATCTACAATTTTTAATGAATCAATTTTGGTAATACGTGTTTTGGATGTCTTTTTACAGACGATTAACAACAAAATTTGAAACGGAATTGCAAATGTAGTTACAAGATAACATAATGAATTTCACTGATTTAAATCTTTGTGTGAAAGTACGGATTGACAGATGGTTGACAGATGACAGACGGTTCAAAATTTTATACAAATCTCTATTTTAGATGCTAACCCTGTGTGTCAAATTTTATTTTCATAGTTATTTGCGTTTTGTAATTATCGAGTCCTCTTAACTCAACAATCGGATTGACAAACTTCCTCAGAACAGATTTTGCTCAATAATTGATAGAAATGTACAAAGTTGGTGCAACGACTGTATATGGAATTTCATTTGTCTACCTCAAAGAATCTTTGACCCAGACAGACTGACAGCAAGTCACAATAGCAAAAAGACAAAACAAACAAACAAACAAAATGTTTTTCGTACTCGGAGAGAGCCAAAATAAAGAATTTCGTGAAAATTTCAAAAGTTTTTTTTTTTTTTTTTTTTTTTTGCGATTTTTTTGCGAAATGAAATATTTCATATTGAAGCAACCAACGGTAATGTTTATATTGCTATCTAACAATTTTGTATATTTATTGAAAAGTTTGAAATTTTTAACATGCCAAAAGTTTATATTAATTGGCAAGAATCTAATGTTTGTCCCACAGAGAAGGAGAATTCTCTTTCTCTGTGTTTTATCTCTACATTTTAAATAGATTTAAAGAAATTAACTATCGTTTGCAAATATTCATCTTTCAATTAAATGCAGACAAATGATAGTAAATACGAATTTTTCCATTTGATTTTTCAATTATATTTGAGGAAAAAAATTATCTGGTTTTCTTAATTAATATTATAGTCAAGATATTATCTATTGCGCATTTAAATATTTCAGATATAACAGTTAATTTGAGTAAAAGGAAATTTATCATTAGTTTTTTTTAAAAATATCCTTCGACGCTTTTGTATTTAACATGACTGCGTGCCATTGGCAAACTTTAAGTTTAACCACACGTCCTGTTAATACACTGGTGTGCAAAACTTAAGCAACAGGTATATTTTTTGCCATAACTTCACGAGAAATCATCTGAGAGACATGAAATTCAGAAATGACATACAGCATTTTGTTCTGAAAGAATGACGAAAGCATAGTTGCGCAGAAATGAATACAATGCATACAGTATGGAATCAAACAAAAAAAGGCTTTATTGAACTCATAGTATCGTTACACATGATTGTCTGTCCAAGAAGAAGAACAGCAAGAAGATTCTCCTTAGTATGGGATATGCCCTCCCCTTACTGCAATGGTTGCTTCGCACCGTCTCCCCATACTCAGCACCAGATTGTCCAACAGTTCTTGAGGTAAGAATGCCCATTCCTCAATCAGCATCTGTTTAAGTTGTCGGGTGTTCCCAGGAGGATGTAATCGTGCCGCAAGGCGTCTCCCAAAGCATCCCACACATGTTCTATCGGATTTAAATCAGGGGAACACGCCGGCCAATCCATTCGAGTGATATCTTCACTTTCCATGAGCTCCTCAACAGCATGAGTCCTGTGTGGCCGTGCATTGTCATCCATAAAAACGAAGTCTGATCCAATGGCACCTCGGAACAGACGCACATGGGGAAGGATCACTTCCTGACAATAGCGATCTCCAGTTACAGAACCTCTGTCGAAAACGTGGAGCTCAGTCCTTCCCGTTCATCATAATGCCTCCCCAGACGACAACTCCAGGACCACCGAAACGGTCTCTTTCCGTGATGTTACTGGGATGAAACCGTGTCCCGACCTCTCTCCAAATCAACTGGCGTTGGGAATCGTTTGTGGCACTAAAACGACTCTCATCTGTAAAGAGGAAACGACTCCATTGATGGGATATCCAGTTTTTGTGCTCCCTGCACCACTCTAAACGGTGCCGCCGGTGGGAAACTGTCAAAGGCATGCAGCGTTCAGGACGGCGGGCGAATAGGCCACCTTTGTGAAGGCGTCTGAACACAGTAAAACGCGACACTTGTCGCCCCGTTGCTGCATACAGTTGCTGAGCAATGGCGCTTGCTGACTGGTTTCGGGTTCTTTTCGCCTGCAGGACGATATGTCGGTCATCCACTGCAGTTGTTTTCCTGGGACGGCCACCACCAACCTTTCTCACAGCTGTACCTGTGGTTTGGAAGGCTTTCCAAGCTCGCGAAATGACACTTTTGTTGATTCCGAACTCTTCAGCTACACTGGTCACACTACGCCCCTCCTCCAGCTTTCCAATCATTCTTCCACGTGTGAAATCGTCCAGGTGATTTCTGCTAGCCATATTTCACGAATTAACTCACGTGCACATGCAGCGAATGTCTTTAATTGCGTCTCCGTCCTTCCTTTTATTGTAGTGTTGAGCTGCGCGCGCCTTCCGCACGTGTTTTGCGTACGCTCACGACGTCTGGGACGTTTTGTTCCTGATATTTGCATACGCATGACCTTTCTCTTGAATTACGTGTTCATTGTACTGATCGCAAGAACTCCTTTTCTGCAGTTTCATGGCTATCTGCTTAAAATTTGCTTTGGCGCTTAAGTTGTGCACACCAGTGTATATATGTAGATTCTGTTAATATATGTTTAGTTAATATAGCCTTATTCTGTTTAATATATGAGTAGCTTACAAGGCAAATAAAAAAAGTCACCGTATCTCGAAAGATAGAAGATAGATGAACAGGATATTTACGCTTTTAATAGTGTTATGATGTCATGAGACTGTCCTCCATTACAAGGGTTTATATACACGATAAACAGAAGAAATACAATGAAAGTAAAATTATTTTAATGTCAGACATTTTTGAGAGATCATGGATATGAAATCCGACGATTTATCCTATCTCGAAGATTTATCTTAAATCTAATATAACTAATATTTCCGGTGAATCAGCTGGCGCTTGGAGACAAGTAAGGAAAATATCAGGCAATCTTTAATTCAATCAGTCAAATATTCTGTTTATTTACGAGGCTTATTTATTAACTTCGTTCAGCAGAACCGTTTTTTATAAATTCATTGCAGTTGCAAATAATTGATCCATATTAATTTTAAAATATTATTCATTCTTAATTTCCTCAAGTAGCTTGCATTTAGTTTTCTCATAATTAATATGTGATTGTATCCATTATTATTATTTCAAAGCATTAGGTTCTGATTATTGTTTATCTTGTGCGATTAGTAAGCAAATTTTATTGCAAATTTCCTTTCTTGA
>JAPMOR010011977.1:679838-730192 GCA_026543865.1 Argiope aurantia | reverse complement strand
TTTTTTTGCACTCTGAAGGGATAAAATGCTACAAGCAATCAGGAATTAAATGGGAAAATTTTAAAAATGAACCATTGCACACATAAAAAAAATATTACAATTTTTACTTAATTTGAATTCATGAGCAAAATGAAAATATTCTGCATGTTTTGCAGCTAATTAAATTAATGATTTAACCCTCCATCTGCTTTTGCCGCGATTTTCGTGGGTTGGCAATCAGTCCATTTTCTATTGCATCCCTCGTTTCTCGTAGTTTAAAGTGTTGATTTTTGCAATTACAAATTTTAATTATATCATATTATTATCGTGTAACATATAGTATCAGTTCACTTTGTTTGAAAAATACTTGAACTTATTTGAAAACATCACATCTAAATTGTGATTTTAAAAAAATACGCAGTCAGAGAGTTAAGCCCTTATATTTAACTGTTAAAAAAGTCAAGCAGAAGGATTTCTTACAAATATGAGACTGAATTCATAGTATTTATTATTTGGAACAAACATGAAATAATTTCACATTGTATAGATAATTTTTAAAAAAAAATATTAAATCTACATTATAATTGAATAACAGATTGATTGCTGCAGACGTTTCCATCCTGAAAACTAATCAAAATTGCCATATTTTAGAATGTGCAAATGTATACTTGTAGAAAATAAACAAAAAGTCATAGGAACCATTAAGTCATTCATTTGCTTAAAAAATGCGTCACATTCCAAATATGATTCCGAAATATAAATGTTCATATGTACCTAATAACACTCAAGGGGGAAAAACTGATGTACGTAAAAGTAAAAAACATCTAAAAGGGCTAAATTTTTGACAAAATAATATACCTGATTTATGTAAAAGATTTTAGCCCTTGAAGTGCCTTATAACTGAAATGCTTGCTAAAATAATTATATTCCTTTGGTAATTAAAAATTATATAATAATCTAGTTATATCGCATTTGTAAATAATAAATTTATTACTACAGGTACTTTTTAAATAAGAAGAATCGATATTTCTTATGAAATACATAGTTAAAAATATCCATCGCTTTAGAAGATATAAAAGTCTGAATAGTTTATGCACACTTAATAAATTCCACATGATAAATTTAGCCATGAAATAAAATTACTTGATGCTTAAAACTAAACCGAAAGAGAGAAAACCTAATAATAACATGTTATAAAATCACTTATTACCTTTTCATAGATTAAGATTAAAATAAAATTCTTTGTTAAAGAAACTATCTGATACATAACAACAGAAGAAAAATGTACGATTGAGAAACTTGAAACAATGAAGTTGGAATTAAATTTCAACAGTGATAATTACTATCGCAGATTTTATTTAAAAATTTGTTAAATTTGTGGAAAATTACACACTAAACTTATATCAATGAAAATATAAATTTTGGAATTTTGAGATGGAGTAAAAATTGTTTTTGCACTATAATATATAATGCCATTTTCCATGGCAGATTCAACTCCTTCCGCCCAGTTGTAGCTTTTCTCTATAATGGACTTTTCCTTTGTTTTGTTCTTGCAAGGGCAGGGTGTTATGTGGAGACAATTTTTCAAAGTGCATTTGCCTGTTGCTATAATTTCATTTTCAATTCGATTTTCCTGTAGAAGTCTGATTTTATGGATGCTTTTTTTGGTGTATCTGCAGCCCGTATTCTACCGTATCGCACATGCCATAAAGCCTCAAGATATGTCTTCTCAGTTTGTGCACTGTACTTGTTTTCTTGGTTACGATTCTACAGAATTCATTTTCACTGAGTTTGGTCCCTGGTGGTCTCTCAAGACGATCATTCCCTTCCATGGCTGAGAACTGAATGATTAAAATTGATGAGTGAAGTTCTGAAGAGTTGTCGGAGTACCCGCCCAATTTGGCTATCTCCGGTCTTGGGAGATGTTGCTGGATGACGGGCTGGAGCTAAAATGGCTTGGACTGTTGGAAGTGGCGGTTTTCCGCACAGGCGATGGAGACAGTTGCCTCCAGCGAGACTCGAGATTTATAGGGGCTTCAAAATCTATTTCGGCGGATATCGCAGTGCTAAGTCGGTGACAAATTTTCTTGTTCAGGGTCTTCTCTTCAGTCTGAGCATAGCATTTTCTTCCTTTACTTTTTCTTTCAAAAAAAAAAGAAAAGAAAAGAAAGAAAATAGATGAATAAGAAGAGCCAAATGAAACATTGGTAATAATAATAAACATTGAAGGAAATACGGTGCAAAAAATATATCACTAAATAATTTCGAAATTCGCGTCATTCAGGGTGTTTCTAAGGTACAAATATGACAACAAAAACAATATTATTGAATCAACAATCTAAATATTTAAAATAACAAGGAAAAAAATTAATCAGCCACCCAGCCTCAACAACTAGTTGAATATCACCAATTTCTATTTTGCATGAAAGCTCATGATCCTTAAATAAGCCATCAATGACGGCCTGCCCCCCCCATCACCGAATCGTGGGAGTTACCGTAAAATAAAACTATACTACCTGGACTGATTACGTCATATTTCCTAATTAATTTCTCCACTTTGCATCATAGCTAATCAGCTCTATATTTATTGCGCAAGAATACTTAAAAATATTATTCTTATTTATTGTGGTCAAATGCAATTAACCAAAGTTAATCGACAAGGCTAAATTGTTATTAATAATAATGTGAACGAACAGCTGGTCGCCGTAGGCGGTTAGTATCTTTTAAGCTAAAAGCATAAAAAGAATATTTATCAGTCTTATCAGTAATCATTTATATCAATCCTCGAATTCTAATGCTATAGTGCGATTTTTCTTTCCTGATAGAATCAGAGTTCGTATTGACGAATTCTGGTCCTCCCTCCCTCTTTGTTTTTTGTTTTTTTTTCTTTCAAAAATGTCGCTATTATGGGCAAATGCAATTGTACCCAGAACTTTATTTCAAGCATCCGGCTGACATTTCAATAACATCAGCTCACTTAAATTAGTGATAAAATATCACAACATGTTTTTCGAAATCAGTGGAAGCATTCTAAATGCAGTAACTTACAAATGGTAATTACATTTTCAAGTAAAAATTCTTTGATAAATTTTTTTGTTTAGTTTTCCAAAGTTTGTTACTTCAAATTGGAATTTAAAGAAAAGCCGTGACGAATTCTTAATGTAAGTTGAGAGAAATTGTTTTCTATACTAAAATCACCAAGAAAATAATCAAATAATAGAGTGTGTCGTTTGTCTCATTTATTTGTTGAAAAAGGTGTTATAGATAATTTCCCAATTAAAAACAAGAATAGATATATTTTGGTATTTTATTGCTTTTCAATAACTTTTTCTTTGGTTATAAAATTTTACTCTAATTTTTTTGGGGGGCGGGACTTTTATTACCATATCTAAAGTATAAATTTAATGCAATTCAATATATACTTTTGTACTTCACTTTAAAGTTTAAATTAATTTTATTTATTATTTGACATTAATATACGACATTTCTATCGTTTCGTTTTCATTCGTTTTCTATCGTTTATTTAACTTTACTTTCTTTATCAAAAAATATACTAGAATACAAAATATGTCATTCAGTCTTCAGTTTAGAAAAAGTTGACAATGTTTATTTCAGCTCGAAGTTCAGAAAGAATACTTTTTCCTTTATTATCTTCCGTTTATAATAAAATGTATTGTTACGAAATTTTCTTTACCGGGGTTCGTTTGGATAGTGAAAGTGATATGGTGTGTAGAACGCTCGATTAGCAGGCAGAAGTAGAATAAAAACAACGACTTTTATTTACACGAAGACACACAGGACAGCACAAAAGCGACAGCTATATACAGCACAGAAGACGATTATCTTCACCCGAGACGTGTAGCATACAACAGCACACACAGCAGCATACAACCAGAATCTACTGCAGACAGTAGCGCACAGCTCAGTTCAGCACTAGCTTGACTCAGTCGCTTCCGATTCCTCCGTCTTCTACTTCTCCAACTCTGGCTCGGAATACTGATTTGATTTCTCTGGCAGGTGCAGCCCCTTATATAGGTCTCAGGAGGCGGGGCTAGAAGCCTCTCAACCAATCAGGAACGTTCTAGGCGTATCTCGGTTCCTACTGGGCGGATCGAGAAAATTCTCGAAGTTTCGGGTATAATCTATTTTGGCGCCAAAGTCGCCAAATTGGTCGCCAAGTCGCCAAATGGTCGCCAAGTTTGTCGCCAAGCTCCGGGACCCCCGACACGACGCCCAGGCTCTGGCCCATAGAGATGACTGTAAAACATTCTTTCCAATGATGGAACCAACTATGCTGGGAAGCAGCATTACGGATTCGTAACAGTATTATAATTCACAAAAAAATGTGATTTAGGAACTCCCGCTCATTTTTATTTACTTGTATAACGAAGTATACAAAGAGAAGTATTGTAATCATTAAAAAACACGAATTTGACAAATTTTAACATTTCCATAGAGCACAGTTTGAGAATTATGTCTGTGAGCATAATACCTAAAAAAATATGTCTTGAGCCATACAGATGAAATTTAGTACTTAGACTTTACACCGAATTTGTAGATTTCTATCAGAATTTGAACGAAATTCACTGACATGAAGTGTGTCTGTTTGGCTGTCCGATTAAAATTTAACATGATGAAGTTCAAAATATAAATAGTTATATGAATAAAATTTGGGTCATAAATTTAGCATTTAAATTATATATACTTAGCTAATTTTTGCTTAAATCCACCAAAGAAACGACCGCGTGTTAGTCTGTACTTTTGCATGAATATAAATGCGATAACTTAAAAAAATGCAATGACTTAGATAAATGAAATTTGGTCCGCTATCTTTATATTAAAAGTCTGTGTTAAAATTTGATTTCAATCGTTTGATAAAAAGGCAATCACAATGTATATTTGGTTTTCTTCACTGTAACTTCTTCTTGGTGACAAGTAGGGATTGCAATATCGGACCAAAAGTTCAATACCGGTATTCGGTTTTTTTAGCTCTTAATACCGGGATATCGGTTTTAATACCGGTCGTAGAAATTTTTGAAAAAGAAAGAAAACTCAGGTGCTTCTTTGTTTTATTTGCCAGTTTTATTAGACAGTGTAAATATCACAAAAAATAATTTGTAACTTATAAATTATGACAGTATATAAAGAATCACAAAAAAGTAAAGGAACATTTTATTTATTTAATTCACAAAAAAGTGCAATTGTCACTATTCAGTCTGTGGTACTATTACAAATTTTTGAAATGTGATCTTAAAAAAAATAATGCATCAGTTGTACTGTCATTAAGCCTAGAACGTAATTTTGTGCAAAAATTACCAGCTGTCGCAAAACGCTCTTTCGGCATCTATGCTAGTTGGTGGTACTGTTAGAAATGCGCGATATACTTTTTCCAAGTATTTACCTTTAAATCCATCATCTTCGAATAAATCGATTTCTCGTCGGATGGTTTTGGTTATAGCTGATTTCTGTATTGTATTTTGGTTCGTTGAATTTTTTTATTTTTTTATTTATAGATAATTCTAATTTTTGTTCAAGAGACAATTCCTTTTCACTATCGACATTAGTGTCCTCATAATCTTCGAAAACTGTACCGAATTCTTCTGAATGTAAATGGGTTTGTGGGTTAAAAAAAATTTAAGAAAATTTACAATAAACTTGATCAGATTTAAATTGGTTAGTCTCTTTTCTTCTTTTGCATTTTTAAAATCATTATAATTATGTAAATACCGTAAGATATTCTGTATTACTAATTATTTTTAATATTTACGTCTCATAAAACCTCGAGTCTTCATTGTTAAATGTAAACATCTCCTTTCATCTTTCCTCTCACCCGTATTTTTCCGAATTAAACCCATCCTAACACATGCTCTAAAGCTCTGTGGGTTTTATAATCCGTTGTCAAACAGTATTTTATCACTTCTCTTGATTGTACGATGCAACTTTGTATTCACAGTCTAACTAATTTCGCCCGTTAGTGAGACATTAAAAACGTATACTATTTTGCTATGTTGGCTATCCATGAACATATAGTGGAGACAATTTAAAAAATTTCTAGTAAATACCGAAAAAACGGTATTTAAACTTGTGAATACCGGTATTACAAAATTGTACAAATGGCTCAAAATACCGGTATAATGGTATTGCAATCCCTACTCTCATGTGTGGGAATCCGAAAATAAAAAATCTGAGTAATTGTAGTGTTCACGGCCTTGCCCCAAATCAACGATTCTATGGGGGGGGGGGATACGTTAGAGTATACTAGAAAATTTCGGGGAGATCACACTCGCTGGTTAAATTGCATAAGGCTAATTGAACTTTAAATTTAAAACAAAGAAAAATATATTTCTTATATATTATTGATATATTTATTAAGAATTTTTTTTTAAATGTTGCTCAATATATAAAATTCGAATGTTTGAACATTGTTATGTCCATCTGATTTAGAAGAATGCAAAGATCGAAAGAAATCATTGTCACTTCATTCTTTTGCATTATTTTTTTTAAAAGTTTAGAATGAAAAATAAAAATAAAGTTTAGAAAAGTATTGTATCTTTATTTATATCTATTCTATTGGATACATATGTAATCCAGGATAAAGTCAATCCATAGCGAATATATGGATGTGTTTGTGTGTTCTTATGAAATGGAATTTCTTCCAGAAATATCATTGCATTTTGTGATTAGGATTCTGTTCATCTTCACGCTCTTCCTTGTGATCTCCATCTAATGAATTTGCGATAATTCAAATTTAAAAACATAATTTAAATGATTGGCACGTTTTTGAAGAGAAATATACGTATACTATAAGCGCAACGCATATAGCAACCACGTTTCACGAAATAAATAATGATCCTGTCAATACTTTCTCCTATGTCAACGCAGAGTGGTCATAAAGATGTCATCGATTAAAGCGGCCTGATATATATTTAGCCCCAAAATGTTTTCCAAGTCCGATAAAATTGTATGATTTTTCTCTCACTAGCGCTTCTGTAAATCTGTCATCGCTCTACTTTGAGCAATTGCCTTACGGTTTTTTAAAAATCAGCTTACATTTCCTTTCAGCCTAAAAGTTTTACTCTCCCGTATTTACAATTTTTAGAGTCCAGCTCATCGATTTTTTGGAATAATTTTTTATTACAAAAATGTAAAACTTATTTTATAATGCAAATTAGATAATTTTTTACTGTTTTTATACATTCTTTTAAAAACAGCGCTTTTTGAAACACATTTTGAAAATACTTTCCAACTTTCAGTTAAGAATTTTACTTTGATTATTTTCAGTATTACATTTTTTTTAATATAAACCAATATGATCATTGAATTTTTAAAGTTCAATTTTTGATTATAAAACTTTATGTAGAATTTTCGATAATATACTTAGAGAGATTTTTTAGAACTATAATTAAATCTTTAAAAAGTTTATACATTATATTTCCAAACAGTTACGCTTTCTTGTTTTGTACTAAAACACCGAATAAAAAATTGGGACAAATATACATTCCAAAAACATCCTTATCTTGGAACTTATTTTTACTAATCATTTTAAATATTACAGTCTTTAAAATTTTGTTAAACAAGAGAATATATCATATATTATGTTTTCAAAATTTTATTTCTACCAAAGCAATAAACGAGATAATATGTTTTTAAAACTTCTTTTAATACTGAAATAAAAAAGTTTATTAAATAAAATTCAGAAAAACATTATTCACCAAAATATATTTCAAAAATATATTCCTTCAACTTTCATCCTAAAATTTTTACTTGAGTTAATCTTAAATATTACTTTTTTTGTATAAACCATAATGCTCATTAATTTTTCAAGCTGAATTTCTGAAAATGCTATTTGATGGGGTTTTTTTTATTATATTACTAAGACAAGATAAGTTTTTGAGCAAAAATTTAATACATTCAAAAGTTGATGCATGAGTCAAGCATGCGCAAATTTTTGATAATAAGTAAATCAATTTTTGACCATTGATATAAAAGTTAAGACGAATATCTACATAGAAAGTATTCTTATTTTTCATATTTTTATCAAGCTTTTAAAATAATATTAAATCAATCTTTTGTCAATTGTAGATAATATGCTATATATCACACGTTTCCATGGCTTTTTTTTAATTGATCGCTTTCCAGTCATTAAATGCTGAGATTTCACAAGCTCTGCATGTTTGTTTTTGTTTTCATGAATCTTTTTCACGCATATTCGTGTAAAGCAATAATCTCTAAATCCAGCAAATAAATTATGTTTAGGGCAGCCACAAATTTTTGAGGCTTCACGATATTCAGACAAACAATTCTTGACTCGTTTTGTCCAAGTAGGATTAAAATAACTCGAGGCATTATTTGTTGATTCCTCGTTCCTCTCTCTCCTTATCCTCGACAGTTTCATCTCCTGATTCTTCGTTAAGAATGAATGAAAGATAGGCTAAAACATCTTTTTATCATCTCTTGACAGATTACCTTCACTCGAAGTAAAATTGCTTTTATTTCTACTTTAGTGCACGCTTTCTTTTATTAGTAATGAAGAAATAACAAGTGATTAAATACAGAAATTGCTTTGATAACGACAGCCTTCCGACAAAAATTCCGACAGCCCTTTAATGACAAAAGAAGGCATTTGTAATCCAAATGACTTCCACATTAACAAGATAACAATATGCATTTTGTGAGAAAATTACCTTCTGAATTAACTGCAACCATAATCCAATAGTTTGTTTTTTATTATTACAGAAGCCTTAATAATGAAGATAATATCTGTTATTTGGCGGGAAAATAAAGAACGTGTCTCTATCTTTATTTATTATTCATTTTAAAAGAGCACTCCAGTGGATAACATTTCTTTTAGTAAATAGTCATAAAATCTTTCCTATTTTGCACTTACAATACATACTTTGAAAACAAAAAATACGCAAACAGCCTATTCGATAAATGTTTCCCCGATCTCTATTGCTTTAAGGCACATATAGGAGTGAGATAATTCTTCCCCGATCCCCACCTCCTTAAGGCACATAGGAGTGGACTGTGAAAGAGCTGCAGCAGAGATAATAGAGTTCCTTACGGTGTTTTACACAGTAGTCGCTTTTCATACCGACCTTCCCTTTTTTTTTCTGCTAATTTCTTTGTGATAAAAACTATATTATTCCAAATGCTTCTTTTAATGATATATGGATAAACATGTCTTGTTAAAAGATCTAATTAAATATACTCATAGAATAAAAATTCGTATCTATCACACTGAGAAAAAATGTGTTTAAAATTGAATAAAAAATACTGATATTTGTTGAACATTCAAACTTGAAATAGCTATGAGAAAAACGCTCTTGAAAATAAACGCACATTTGAAAAATGAAGACAGGAGAGTTCCAATTTAGGAACAAATTTCTTGTTTTTGAATAAATTCATTCCAGAATAATAATTCCACGAATTCCTAATTTTCAGTAAAAATTCTTATTCCAAAACCCTTTTAACCAGCGTTGATATAAAATATTAATACAAAAATCAAAACATAAAATGCTAATTATTTTTCTAAAAAGAAATACACTCTTTTTTTTTCTTTTTTTTTTCTGGCTTACTAAATCTTCTTTAATAAACGGTTTAAAATAGTGACTAGTATGTCAAGTGTACAAAAAAATCAATAAATCTTGATTGCTGTTTTGCGAGATTTCGTTTTCCGCTTCTTAGGTACATAAAATGGTAAGAAAAGTTAACATTGCGCAGTGCTTAAGGCAAGTTCGATAGTCACTCTTTTTCGGAGCGAAGCGAGGAAATATCACAAAGTGGATATCCCTTTGAAAGATTTATTTCAGTCCCTACCATTCAATGTATTCTATTATCTTCTGAGTAAATATCTTGTGTGGTAATCCATGACTTCCATCGACATCCTGTCTATATTTTATCTTGTATATAATGGAACTTTTAAAAGAGATGTTTTATGGTGTTTTTTGGCCTTTGCAATGAAAAGAAAAACAATGTAAATTGGAAGTAAAGATGAATTACAATATGTTATTTCTTTATTCGTATAACTAAGGTAAGATAAGAGTAATGCAACTGCTACATCCTCCCCCTCTGGCTCCGACGACGTCCCGGCAAGGAGACAGATTTTGAATTGTCTGGAAGTCTATTGGTTAAGAGTAATGCAACTGCTACATCCTCCCCCTACACCAACGAATACCGTCCCAGCGAGGTGGTGTGATTTTGGATATTTTCCCCTTAGATAGAAAAGCCATTTTTAATTATTGAAATGAGACAGGAAGTTAAAGAAGAAAACTTGAATATAACGAATCAGTTACACACTTACCCTCTCTTTTGAATGTATAAAAAAATCAGTAAAGTAGGTAGAACACAAATGATTTAAATCTCCCTTTTTTTTAAAAGAATGCAAAATAATTATAATATTCAGTTAGGAGATAAACATATTTTCAGCAATGGAAAAAAAATATTTTTGTTCAAAAACTTTATATTTTAGATGAAGCAACTCATAAAGACAGAAATTAAATTCAAATTATTTCAATTGTTAATTTTAACTGCAAGTATATATACATATTTAATAAAAGAAAAGCAGATATAGCAAATAATTGCTATTAAATTTGCGTAAGTACTGAAAAAGAATTAGATTTAAGAATTCTCAACCATAAAAACAACATTCTGAGAATCAGAAATAAAATTGCACATTTTATACGATTAAAAGATGGTATATGCTGAATCGTTACTCTGAAAAAAAAATAATAAATCTATCAGAACAGTTATCATAATACCAAACAACTGAAAAAAGAAAACATTTCAATACTTGTTTAGATTAATCACTTTGAGAGCGACTGAGCTTATGAATACTTAATGAGACTTGGCGCGTCACTCTAGGGCACATAAAATGGTATCAGAAAACGAGAACAGACAGTTTTGGTTTCGGTTCGCAAACTTACAGACCAAGAAATGTATCAAGTACGATAAATTACTTCGTGCTTAATTAAAATACAGAAATACAACAACTTGAAATTCACTATATAAAATACCTTAATTTTTAAAAGATATATTATTACGCACTTTCAATGATTAGAGATCAATTAACAAAACAATACAGATATTTCAATATGTAAACTAGCAATAGGCTATAAAAACAGAAGTAACTTAGAAATTAATAAATACTAAATAGTATGAAAACATTTCACAGAAGACGAAGCATTTTGGTGTATTCAAACAAAATTATACTCAGTACAGAGATCGACGTCCCATACGAGTTAGGATTTAAAACTGAATACTGGAATACTGCTTAGGACATCAAGGAAGCGAAGATGGCAGACGCTGATTCATCTTTGAGGATTGATGTCTGGAACACAACGATGGACCGTTCTCGGGATGAGAAAAATGGCATGTGTCAGGACGACACGTTCTCGGGATGAGAAAAATGACATGTGTCAGGACGACACGTTCTCGGGATGAGAATAATCACATTTGTCAGGACCACACGTTCTCGGGATGAGAAAACTGATAACATGTGTCAGGATGACACGTTTCATAATTTGCTGCGGACGGGAAAATTTTCTTGCGATTTCACTTTCGTTTCATCATTTCACTGGAACACAATGATGAACCATTCCCGGGATGGGAAAAATTATTCTGTGTCAGGATGACACGACAATGTGGTGGCGAGAAAATTTTCTTGTGATCGTCGGGACATCACTTTCGTTTCCTCACAAATTCTTTTCCGTTGGGAGCCAATGTGGTGGAATGTAGATTATTATGATCTGTGCAGGAAGGAGCAGTACGAATGTTGTTGGAAACATTTCTTTAATAATCACATTCACACACTTAAACATACACTAACACAAAGACAAGACATTCACGCACGCGGCTTCACAGTTCAGCATCACATCTCATTCTAATTACAATCGCAATGCACTATGGGATGACATATGGGATGGCCTAATCAGGCATCGCCATCTAGTATCCAAAAGAGAAAATAAGAGTAATGCAACTGCTACAACTTCAAATTCAACTTTCTCCATTTTTTTTAAATAACGATCATTTAAAAAACATTTGAAATTATAAATAAAATCTCTTAGACTATTTTTTCTACTCCATGAATTAAAATTGATACGAATAGAAAAATACTAATAAGTATTTTTTGACGTCCATTCTCCTCTCCCTTCAAAGTTGAATATTTTTAAAAAAATGCAAATTTTGATGCAAAATTTTTGCCAGATGCTTTCTTATTATATATACATACTTATTGTTCGTTTCAGTATCCCGTGACCAAAACTTTTCGACGATTCTCCCTCGCTAAGGGATGAGACGCGGAAAGATGAACGCATTTCCGGAATTCTTCGTTATTTTTTCCTTTATTTACGCTCTGTTAGGTACTTTTTTGTTCAGCATTTATTCATCATAATTTAATGTTTAGGCTCCTTACAGTAAACAAAAATCTTTCTGAAGTATTTTGTTGTGAATAAGAATCTTTTTCCCACAATATTACAAGTTATCCCCAGTTTTTTCGCTTTCTAAGTCCGAGAATAATCCGAGTTCATTTTGTGGTTAAAAGTAAACACCTTTCTTCATCTTTAATCTCATTCCTATTTTGACTAAATAAACGCATCCTGACACATGCGCAAAAGAGTGGAGGGTTTTCGAATCTGTGAATGAACAGTATGTATATAATAGATTCTTTGTTTTAACCGCAAAAAGTTCGTTCATTTTTTTAAATTGAAGAAGGATTACAAGATTTGTCTTTTTTATAATTGATTTCTGACCAAATTCAGCAATCCTAACTTTGGACTGCTTTTTTTGTAGATTTTTTAAATATCTATAAATTTATTTTATAAAGTTTTTTCTATCACGTTATTTGCCTCTTACTTAAATGCGAAAAATCTATGTTTTGACATCCATTATCTTATCCAATCAAGTAGGCTTAGCCATCCAAGAAGCAAGTCATGGATGGCTTTACTAAAAACTTTAACTAAAATCCCTCTTCAGAATTTTTTCAGCATTTTGATAATTTTCATCAGAATTTGACAAGACTATAAGGATAACTAGCTGCTTCGCCTTTTCAAAAACAATTTCTTTTTTCATCGTGAAAACTTTCTATTTATTTAATGAAAATAAATTCGCAAAAAGCGCCTATTTCTTCTACCTTTCAATTACATTTTAGTCAACAAATTACATTTTTAGGGGGAACAAAGTGTGAATGTTGCTTATTTTAAACATGTTGCTTGTTTTAAAATTATTTTAACTGAAACATGACTTCGAATTTAAAAAATAATCTGTCAAATATAATACTTATTTTAATACATTAGCATACAGTGCTATTCATAATTATTAGAGATTAAACTTTTAAAATTTTATCTTTTTGTCCTGAAGTTTTCGAGTTTCATAATTTACATTTCCGTTAAGAGTTTCTAGTAGTTTATTTTATCTATTATAAATGCACATGTGCTTTAGTTATTTCTGAAAACATCACAATTTTTCATTCAAGCATCCATCTTCAATCAAATTTAAAAATAACGGCGCAATGGCTTATATAAAGGCTCCCATCTTCGAAGTCATATTTCAAATTTTTTTCTGCAGGTGGTGGTCGCACCTTCAATACCCAATGGACTCCAAATTTAATCATTTTGTTTTGTTCATTTTCGTCAATATATATATATATATATATATATATTTATTGTTGATGAAGTTAGGAAAGGATGCTTGTTGGAAATTTTGTACGGAGAATGGTTTGATTGCTTCTAAGTGTGTATGTCCGTTGTGTGGTGATCGTACCCTGCCGGGACAACTGATTAAATAAATCAAGTAAGTGCATTAATTCTTTAAAATTCCCTCTCAAATCCGTTCCTATAATAAATTCCAATTCTTTTTCTATTGATTATGTTCTATTCCTGTTATCCACACAATTCTTATGTTCATTGTGCTTGCAAAGCTACTAGGTTCCCGCTGCTAACGAAGCCGTAGGATGACTTTTTAAGTTAAAAAAATTCTGCCCGGTGCCTTCTACAGATGCCGAAGTCATCGCGTGCTAACTTTTGCTCTACACCCAACAGACCGGCACAGCCGGTCTGAAAAAAAATAAAAAATAAAATAAAATACTTAATAGTAAAAAATCATAATTATATTGCAGTTAACTGTTAACTGTTCCGCAGAAGTGTTTGTCCGAAGTGTTTGAAGTTCCTAGTTTAGAAAACTCCTTTCATTTTTGGAATTAAATGCATGCAGCTAGAATCTGTTATTAAACCAGATTTCTCGACAAGAAATAACCCAACAAAATGTAAAATAACTTCCGTTTTCAATAGAATTAATAATTCATCTAGAGTTAAATCTCTTTTATCCAAAGATAAGCAAAATAAAAAAATGCATCATGAATGAATGTAATTTTTATCTTCCTTTATATAAATGTGATAAATTTAAAAATCTTTCAATTCCGGAAAGGAAGGAAATTGTTAAATTAAACCATGTATATGATCGCTGTCTGTCAACAAATCTTTCTAATAATTGCTCCAGTTCTTTTTTTTGTATAAACTGCAAAAACAAAAATATTAACTCAATGTATAATATTTTACTATGTGAAGAAAAAGAAGAAAAATGTATTACCAATCAAAAAATAAATTCTCCTGCAGCGAGCGAAGCGTCTGAGTCATCAGTGACCTTGACTTCCAAAAGCGATTCTATTAGCAAAGGATTGCTTAATACTGCTATGATTTTTATTCATGGTCCAAAGGGGAAAAAAGCTCCGTTGCGTTTTTGATTCCGCTTCAGAAAATTATTATTTAACTTTGAAGACAGTACATAAGTTAGGATTAAATAAAATAAAAACCAACTCCACCGCACAAGGTCTAAATAATTCTCTTTCACGAGTTAAATCATTTTGCAACGGCAGCTGTTTCGAACTTTGATGATACATTCCACTGGAATGATGTTGCCGTTTTCCTCACCAGAGATAATAAAAATGCATCCTTCAAAGAAGATAAATATTACAGTATGTAACAGTTCCTCCCGGTTGTGTTCTTGCGGATATATTTTAATCAATCTTCAAGAGATTTCTTGTTTGTTAGGAAGTGAACTCTGTTTTGATATTTTTGGTCCAAATCAAATAAAATTGCCTAACTAACTTCAGATTAGTAGAATCTAAATTTGGTTTTATTGTCGCAGGATCGTATCATGATGAATCTTGCTATCCAAATCATTGCTTCCTTTCAAAGGATTTAAGTAAGTCATAACGTAATATGTATCGCTCTAATTTTCTGTTAGCTCCCGTAGAACTTATGCTTTAAATTAAAGTGGAAAGGATTAATCTGCAATTAATATAATAATATTTTTTACTGAAGCAAAGCAATTTTTTTTATAATATGATTACTGAATAACAGAGTCACTGAGCGTTTAAACTTTATGGGCACTGAAGAATATCTTTCTTTATTTATGTAATATCCCAAGAATTTGTCTACAAAATTTTCTCAGATTCATCATGATCAAATCGATTAATTAACAATGTTTAGTTTTAAATACATCAAACACTAAGAAAATAAACAGAATCGTTTAAAATAATCGAAATGATGTACTTAAAACTATAAGCATATACAAAAAATATATATAACTAACATAAATACAATTTAATTACAAAAGCTTACAACTAACCTAAAAATAATTTAAATCAAGTCCGCATCCGTTGATAATAGTTGTCAACAATCAGAACACAATGCGCATGCGTGAATTTTCAACGCCAGTTATGGTAACGCAAATGCGTGAATTTTTCTACTCCAGTTGGGGTAACGCTATGCAGATTAGAATTTTTTAATTTCCTTTATTCTGTTTTATTTTAATTCAAAAGTATTTCAGAATGAATTTGAAAGATCGATTAATTACAATGTTTAATTTTAAATGCATCAAACATTAAGAAAATAAACAGAATTGTTTGAAATAATCGGTCGAAAAATGTTAAACCTATCCTCATTAGCGTGGGAAAAAAAAACTGAAGCCTTACTCATTTGGCTGTGGGAAAATGAAAATACTTTTTGGCGGGAAAGCTAGCTTTTAATTAATAATTAAAATTCGAATTAAAAATTCAAAAAAAGAGATCCCAGGTGCACATTCCCGTCCTCAAAGGTGTACGAAATTTGGTAGCTGTAGGTCAAGCTGGCCTGTAGAGCGCCAATACACACACACACACATTGAGCTTTATATAAGTATAAATAGATAATGCTTCGTGCGCGTAAACATCGTTATTTCTTTAGCTGTGACATATGCCACATGTTTAGACAACTTGAAATAAATTCTGAACAGAGACATTTTTTTGAAAATCCTTTGGAAAAAGGGTCCAAATAAACCAGTTCAAATTTATAAATTGAAAACAATCACTTATGGAACAATACCCGCATGTTACCTGTCTACTCGAGTTTTAAAGCAACTTGCAATGGATGAGAAAGATAACTTTCCCATTGCAGCTAATGTTGTTCTGCAAGATGTTTACTTGGATGGCATCTTAATCGGATGCACCAGTCTCCATGAACTTGAACTTTTAAAAACTGAACTTATTCTTGTTTTTAAAAGTGCAGGAATCAGCTTGCACAAATGGAATTTCTCGCATGCAAACAGTGAGTCTCCTGACTTAAATTTCGATCAGTTATCTGATGAAACTGTATAAATTTTGGTGTTTAGTGGAATGGCTCTTCAGACATCTTTTGTTTCAGAGTTTCTCTTTCTACCAATTCGATCTTCAAGAAGAGAGTTGTCCTCTCTCAGATCATACGCCTATTTGACCCTCTTGGTCTTTTAGGACATGTAATAAGTAAAGCCAAATTCTTCATGCAAAAATTATGGCTACTTAAATTAGATTGGCATGAGAAACTATCTATAGCAGTTTTCAACGAATGGACTTCATTTGTCCAATCCTTACCGGATTTAGAAAAACTTTAAATCCCAAGATTTGTCCTATTAGAGCATCCTGTAAGAATTGCTCTTCTTGGATTCCCCGATGCCTCGGAAAAGAGATTTGCAGCTGTAGTATGTTTCTGTTCACGTCAAGAATGGTAACAAAAACTGTCACCTTCGTTATAGTAAATCAAGGGTAGCACCTCTCAAGACTCTATCCATTCCCCGGTTGGAGCTTTCGGCCTGCTCCAACCGGGCTCCTGTTGTCCAAACAAAGCTGTGGCTGCACTGATGACTGATCTTCAGGAAATAACTTTGTATTCTGATTCCACAAGTATATGTTTCCACAATTATATATTGTATTAAGTTGGATAAGGACTTCACCTCACCTTCTCAAGATATTTGTCGCTAATAGAGTGGCAAAAATACAAGAATTAACTAAAAGCTTACCGTAGCAACATATATCGTCTGAAAATAATCCAGCTGACCTCCTTTCCAGAGGTTTGAATGCCCCAGACTTGGTCAAGAGTGAATTGTGGTGGAAGGGCCCCGATCCTTCAAAGCTTGTACATGCTGAACATTCTCACAACTGTACTTATGACATTAAGAAGGAATTTAAAACTTTTGTAACTAAAACTTTACTGCTCTCAGCTGAAATTGATTTATTTCATATGATTGTTTCTGTAACTAATAACTTTTGTAAATTAATTCGAATTCTTAATTATATTTTCAGATTCATCAAAAGTACCAAGTCACTAAGTGACAAACGTATCATTGGACCTTTTACTCACAAGGAACTTATTGGAGCAGAGATATGGTTATTAAATACTGTTCAAAAAATAGAATTTCCTAGTGAATTTAAAAATTTATTCAAAGGTGAACCTGTGCCTTGTAATAGTAAACTTACTTCTTTAAATTTTTTATTGATGAAAATAATATTATTCTTGTTGGAGGCAGATTACAAAACTCCTCTTTGTCTTTTATTGAAAAATGTCCTATAGTGTTACCGAGTAAGAATGCTATAACTTTAATGATTATAAAATATTATCATAATAAATACTTTCATGTTGGTTTTAACAATTTGCTCTACCATGTTCGTCATAAATATTGGCCACTTAATGGTAGAAATCTAATACGCCAAATTGATCACAATTGTATAATTTGTTTTAAAAAATAAACCTGTGGTGTCAAATCAATTAATGAATAATTTACCCAAAGAAAGGGTAATTCCCTCTTTCTCTTTTAATAAATGTGGAGTAGATTTCTGTGGTCCATTCTTGGGAAAATACAAAAACCAGCGTAAAGGAGTACTGAATATAATTTATGTCTGCATATTTGTATGCATGGTTAAGAAAACGATCCATTTGGAATTTGTGTCTGATCTTACTTCCCTAGCATTCATTGTCTGCTTAAAAAGATTCTATGGGCGAAAGGGTAAGAGCTCTAAAATCTTCTCGGATAACGGTAAAACATTTGTAGGTGCAAATGTAGAGTTAAAAAAATTATGTGAGTTAGTTAAATCTCCTGATGAAGCATTAAGTAATTATTTTAATAATGAGCATACAGATTGGCATTTCATTCCTCCTAGATCTCCTAATTTTGGTGGATTGTGAGAATCGGGAGTAAATCATTTAAATTCTATCTAAAACATGTAGCTGAAAATTCAAATTTAACCCTTGAAGAATTTATCACCTTACTTGCTGAAATAGAAGCTGTGTTAAATTCACGCCCTCTAATCCCACTTTCTTCTGAATTTGACAATTTTGAGACTCTTTCTCCTGGGCACTCTGTAATTGGCAGACCGGTTGCCGCTACAGTAGAACCTCAATTTATTGATTTTAAGGAGAGTACATTATCAACATGGCAAAGAGTCACTCGTTTATCTCAACAGAATTGGACAATTTGGAAGAGAGATTACTTAAATAATTTACAAGAAAGGAGCAAATGGAAATTTAACAAAAATAATGTTGAAATAGGCACTCTTGTTTTAGTTAAAAATGAATCCCTTCCAGATACAAAATGGATCACAGGTAGAATTGCAGACGTTTTCCCTGGGGAAAATGATAAAATTAGAGTTGTGAATATTAAACTTCCTGATAGAAAAATAATTAAAAGAAATATAAGAGATGTTTGTATTTTACCTACTGTATAAAAAAATGTGCTAATTATTAATTATCATTCTTGTATTACATATATATTAGTGTATCTGCATTTACTTGTTAATTTTTTTGCGTATATTTCATTTGATTTAACATGTATTATTGTATTTATGTTCTCATATTTGTATTCATATATCTGTTGAAATTAGTTAGCTGTTGACTTTCAAACCACCTGCCACTTCCTGTTTCAATTTATGGTGTCGCCCCCTATATCCTGTTAAAAAATACTTCACTTTACCAATCCTACTTATACAGAGTAGACGTGCTTTTGCTTTCCTTGTAATTGTTGAGTCTTTATTATGAGTGTTAATAATAATAATTTTATTTTTTATAATTAATATGGATTAAGTCCATTAATCTCAAATTGTTCACTATCGACGAATTTATTACTTGGTGACATACTGCTAGAATTACCGCCATAACAGACTGTATCATATCCATTAAAGAATATACTATATCAATAGTTAATGAAACACTTTGTTTGGCTGTTATATTTTGAAAATGCTTCCATATATTTCTGAAGATTTCCCCTTGCATATAAATCATATGAATATATTTCGCATCTCCCTGAATCATTTTAATGAATCGGAAACTTCAAAGTTCTATTCTCTAGGATTTATCAATTAACTAAACTGTCATCTAGTAGCATCTATATTGCATCAAAATTTCTGCAAGACCATCAGTTATTTAATTATAAATATTTAAAAATGTATAAACAATTAAGTAAAAAATATGATTTATTTACAGTAAGTGAATATTAAAATTTTTTTTCTTTTTTTGCAACACTTGCAAAAATAATAAACAATTTCATTAAAGATCTAATTTAGGCAGTGGGACTCTAACATATCTAAGTTAAGTATTCTGGTACAGGTTCCGCTTTAATGCTTTATACGGATTTCTTTTACATTGTAACAGATAATCACAAATATCCTGAAATACATATCTCTTAATTACTTGGTAAATATATTGCTTTTTTTAAATATTATTAGGAAAAAAAAATTAAGAACAGATTCGCAAAGACATGAATTTTTTTTTCTTATAGAAAATAATTATAAATAAAAAATTTTGAAAAAAAAAAGTGTTTTTTTTTTGTTTTGTTTTTGTCAATAGAAAATAATTTTATGTACGTCGTTTTTCCCTTTTGTTTTTCTTGCTCTTAGAATGCTTTGAACAATTTAATGTCTCCTAGTCAATCGCCTGTTGAAGTTCTTGTACTTAAAATGTACTTTTAAACACATCTCCACTTAAATCTTTTAAATAATAAGATTTCTCAAAAGATTTCGATCAATGATAGAAATTTCAAATACTAGATTCTGCTTCCCAATTTGAAGGGTATCGCTTAGTATGAATTTAGATTTCATAAATTTCCGGAAATATTAAAAAAGTTCGCATTTTCGTCAATTCATGAAAAATCATGAATTGGAGGATTCTAATGTCTATTGCGTACTTTAATCTGCATATGCTAATTTGCATTTTTTTTGCTTATAGTATTTGTTCGATCAGTGCATGACAATTCCATTAATGAAGAAGCAAGAGTTGAAAGTTTCATAGGTTTTATTTTCACATATATATGGACACGGACATTTCTAAGCTACCACACAAACACATCATAACACCAAGACGAGAGAGAGAATGTGCATGTCGTCGCGTCGGCGTCTCTAATACATCCGACCAGGGGAACAGAATTCCCCCCCCTTCTCCACCGGAGGGAATCAAAACTCTAACATCCACCACCTCCGGATGAAGACCTTCATAAATTTGCATACTATAGTTACAATAGAACAATAAGTTCACAATAATACAAATTATACAATTAGTATAAATACAAATACAATTCTGATTATTAAATTCCATTATATATATATTATAACTAAAACAAATAACAATAACATTAATACACTTCATTCCCATGGGGTAAAATAGCTATATCACGAACATTTCGTTTTAGGATATTACCATTTGGTAATTTAATATTGACTACTCTAATTTGGTTGCCATTACCGTGGAAAACTTCAGTAATTCTTCCTAATAACCACTTCGTTCCAGGTAAATTTTCATTTTTTATCAGAACAAGTGTTCCGAGTTTTATATCATTCTTATTGAATTTCTATTTGTAACGTTGTAAACTGCAAAGATAATCACGTTTCCATATTTTCCATATGCTTTGAGAAAATTTTGTAATTTTTTGCCATTTTGATAATCGATTTTCATTTAAGTTAATTAACAATGGTTCGGCAATTCCATTTATTGGTCTGCCAATCAAAAAATGACCAGGTGACAAAGTTTCAAAATCGTCGAATTCTGGAGATAGCGGAGTAAGGGGTCTAGAGTTTAGGACGCCTTCCATTTCAGCCAAAATTGTTAGAAATTCTTCCAGAGTTAGTTTTTGATTTCCTAGTACGCGTTTTAAATGGAATTTAAAGGATTTTACTCCGGCTTCCCAAATACCTCCAAAACTCGGTGATTTAGGTGGGATGAACGTCCATTCAATAGATTCTGAAATTAAAAATTCACTTAAACATTGATCAGGAGAGTTGACAAGATTATACAGCCTTTTATGTTCTTTGTTTGCACCGACAAATGTTTTGGAATTGTCAGTGAGAATTTTTGCACATTTACCTCTCCTTCCAAAGAAACGCTTTAAACTTGCAATAAAACAGTCAGATGTTTGATCTGTTACGAAATCAAGGTGCAAGGCTTTAGTACATAAGCACACATAAATTACAACATAAACTTTGTTTAATATACCTTTTCTGTGATTTTTGAATTTTAAGAAGAATGGGCCAGCAAAGTCAATACCAGTAATGTTGAATACATGATTAGGGGTTACGCGATCAGCTGGTAAATCACCCATTAATTGGGATGTTAAAACGGGTTTGTTTTTCACACAAGTAATGCAATTAAATATCACCTTTTTACAATTATGTTTACCATTGATTGTCCAAAATTTCTGACGTACTTGATACAACAAAGCTTGTGCTCCCAAATGTAAATATTTCTTATGATAATGCACTAAAATATTGTAAGTTAAAATATGATTCGATGGTAACACAATAGGATATTTTGAATAAACATTTAATTTGGAATTTCTTAACCTGCCTCCCACTCTTAGAATATCATTTTCGTCCAAAAATACATTTAAGGTTGACAGTTTACTTTTCCTTGAAACATTCTTACCTCTTTTCAAATCTCTGATCTCCTCCTTAAACTTACCACGTTGAGCTATTTGGATTAATTGGTGTTCTGCCTGAATTCTTTCATTATCTGTAATGGGTCCTACAGTCCTTGACTGAGGGTACCTGCAATTACCTGAAAATCTAAAAATATATGAAATAATACGAATAAGTTTTACATAGTCATTTGTGATTTTGAGAAGTTTATCGAGAAAATCATCACAATTAGTTCCGGCTACAGTCATTACTAGGTTGCTCGATGGAACATAGTCTTTCCTTAATTCGTTTGCTACTTCAACTTCGTTGAATTCGCTGTTCACTGTGTTGTCAAGGCATAGATCTGGGTTAAACAACCAGTCTGGACCATGCCACCAAACATCATCTTCCGCTAACACTCGGATAGACAGTCCTCGGGTTAACTTGTCTGTGGGGTTCGTCTTTCCTCTGCAGTAATTCCACTTTTCTCGATTGGTTTTCTCCTGGATCTCCCGTACGCGATTTCTCACAAACTCCTTCCATTGTAGAGGGTCTCCTTTTATCCAATGAAGGCTGATTTGCGAATCCGACCAGAAGAAGATGTGGTCAGATGTAATCCAGGGAAATGCTTGTTTTAAGTATTCTGCTAATCTGGCAGAAACAAGGGCTACCATGAGTTCGAGTCTGGGCAGACTCAATTTTTTCAATGGAGCTAGGCGGCATTTCGCCACTATGAAACTGGAGTTCACCTTCCCGTTTGTCACTTTCCTGAAGTAGGCCACACAACCATAAGCCTTTGGGCTTGCATCGGAGAAAATGTGAATTTCAGCCATTGGAGTCTGCATCAAGGAAGTAAGGACGAGGCAAAGAAATCTGAGGGATAGTTTTTACCTCATCCAGCCACGACAGAAATGTCTCTTGAATGTCCGGTGGTAGTGGTTCATCCCATTTCAGCTCCCGTTTCCAGGTGTTCTGTAGTAACAACTTCATTCTGACAGTAAAAGGGGTTATCATCCCCAATGGATGAAATAGCATCCCACAGATGCTCAGAATCAATCGCTTCGAAAGATTACTGTCCTTCATCTTAGAAATTTGATGAATGTCTATGGTAAATTTATCGTTGATATTGTCCCAAATGTGTCCAAGAATTTTTAATGGCACACCTAATTCTTCGGATGTTTCACGACGGTCAACATTAGCTTGTTTCCAAGCTTCATTTAGAATTGGGGAGTTCGTAGCCCATCTTCGAAGATTCATGCTGGCCTGACTTAGAATGTAAATCATTTCTTTGCTCAATTTTATAGCTTCGGAAACGCTTGACGTGCCAGCTGCTAGGTCATCTACGTACAAATAGCTCAACATTTTACATGTTTCTTCATATTCACTTCCGAATTTTTCTAAATGCAGTTTAATAACTGCGGCAAGTAAGAATGGGCTGCATTTCACTCCAAAGGTGACTCTTTTATATTGGAATGTTTCAATATTGTGAGGGCTGAAACCGAGATTAGGATAATCCCCTTTCATCCATAAGAATTTTAAAAACTGCCTATCTTCCTCGGCGATCCCTACTTCTAAAAAAGCGCGCTGAATATCTGCACTAAATGCAATTTTGTGTAACCTAAACCGTAACAAGATTTCAAGTAAATCAGGATTTAAGTTCGGTCCACTCTCTAAACAATCGTTTAATGATAACGCGCCTTTTCCCTTTGATGATGCGTCAAAGACAATCCTAACCTTTGTACTATCCTTCCGTTCTCGCACTACAGCATGATGTGGAAGAAAATAACCTGTGTTTATATTTTGGTCTAAATTCAAATCTATTCGTTCTATAATACCTTCTCTTAAGTGTTCCTTAATGATGCCATCGTATTTAACGAATAATTCTTTGTTTTTATCTAACGTTTTGTTTAAACCGAATAAACGACATTTTGCAATCTCATAATTACCGCGTAATGTTTTATTATCCTCCTTCCATAACAAACGAGTTTCGTATCTTTTGTCTTTATACGTCGTATTTTGTTGAAACGATTTTAAAGTTTCTTTATCTGAAAGAGACACTTCTTTATCCGCATTTATCCCAATCGTTCCTAATAACCAAAAATCTTTTACCCTATCAAAGCTCCGATTCCTCACCCTCGACGATCAAATGGTTAGCAGATATCTCCTTACAATCGATTCCCATCTCCTTTCCCAGAAGCAAATATCCGAAAATACTATCAGCTGCAATCAATCTTTTACTAATCCTTATATTCCTTTCGCCTAAAATCTCTGAAATATAATCCGAACCAATCAAGACATCAATCCTCTCAGAAGTACTGACATCTGCTAACTCAATTCCCTTTTCCAACGCTATGTTTCTAAGAAACTGCGATGGAGTATGAATTTTCGCCGAAGTAATCGAGTCAAAAACAACCGCTTGTATTTCAACACACCGAGTCTGGTGTTGTACATTCCTTAACGTAATCTCCACTATATCGTAAACACGACGCTCAGCGGTTTCACTTCCGAAAGTATGAATAGCTAGAACTTCCCTGCCCACTGTTTTCAATCCCAATTCCTCGACCACCCCTCTCAAGATGAAGGATTTATTGGCCCCGCAATCCAACATGCAAAGCAGGTGCGTCTTACTCCCCCTTCGTCCGTTCACCACAGCTGAAAATGTTTGTAGTAAAACCGATCCAGGGACCCTATTTTTTCTTTTATTTTGTTCGGTACTGAAAGATATCTAGAAGCGGTATTATTTTCTTTGGGTATAAAAGTCCCTTCTTCGACTGGAGGGGAAATATTCTTAGTTACGGTATCGGGTTACGGTCCTTCGCAAATTAAGGAATTATGCGAAAAAGAACCACAGAGCTTACATTGATAGTTACTATGGCAGAATTTTCTTATGTGATTCTGAAAACATATAAAGCATTTTCCCTTAGCCATTAACGATTTTTTCTTCTCATCAATATTAACTGAGCAATCATGGCTCATGTGTTTTTCAGTACAAAAGATACATTTTTGATTACTCATTCTATCATCAGAAGAAGGATAATAGTTTCTTTTTGAATTACATTTACGATTCGATTCAGATTTATGGTGAAATGAATCAGCGTGTGTGGTTAAGGCATTCGTACGCGAAGAATATTTATTTATGTAAGCTTGATCAGGTTTGCTTCTAAAACAATACTCCTTTAAATTAGAAATTTTAGGATTTGCTAATAATAAAGAAGCTTCCCTGCACTCTACTTCTGTTCTTAAGAATTCTACTAAATTAGCGATATCAAATAATTCACCTGCCTTACGGTGACGATTATAGTTTAAATTTAATTCTTCGGGTAGCTTTTGTAATATTACAGGGCACAATAGGTTACTATAAGTACCTGTAGCTACATTTAATGATTGCAACGATCTAATTTGAGTTTCTATTGCATCATACATTTTTCTTAAGGCTGATACATTTGAGCAAGTTTTTACTGGATCAATCAATAAAAGTTTATGAGAAGATATGATTATATCTGTTCGGCCAAATCTTTCTTTTAATAACTGTATCGACGCATCATAATTTTGCTCAGTTAATGAAAATCCCGATACAGCATTTAAGGCAATTCCACGAAGATACGTTTTTAGATAAGTAAATTTCTCAATTTTTGTTAATGAATCATTTTTATGAATCGCAGCTTCAAAGGAATTCCAAAAATCTATAAATTGACTGCAATCGCCCTGAAAAGTTTGTATATTTAATTTCGGTAAATTAACACTTTGATTTCTTAAGGGAATAACATTTTCCACATTATTTGCAACTGGACTGTTTGTCCTTACTTGTGGGATATCCCTCAAATTTTCTATTTGTCTTTCTAGCTTAGATGTTAGTTCGTTTGCTTTATCTTTGTAATCTTCGCATAACTCAATTTCTCCTTCCATTTCGCTTAAATCTATAATTAATTGAATACTGTCATCCAAGCTAATTAAATCCTTCAATTTTTGCGTGAGCTGAGCTTTTAAACTCACAAGCTCATTAAGTTTTGTTTCTTTCGTATATTCATTACAAATTTCTCTACTTAAGGAATTTTTTATTTTAGTTAAATGTTTCGTGAAGATAGTTCGTAATCCTTTCCTTTTTTCCTTTAATCTATTAATATCCATTTTAAACTAAATAATTCAAAAAAGCTTAGAACAAATAATAAATATGCCCACCTCTGGTTTCAGCTCCTCACTGCGCTTCCTCCAAATTGTCGTGCTTTCCAAAAAAATTCCAATTTCCAAATTTCAACATATGACGTCCAGGGTACACCACGATGTTCGATCAGTGCATGACAATTCCATTAATGAAGAAGCAGGAGTTGAAACTTTCATAGGTTTTATTTTCACATATATATGGACACGGACATTTCTAAGCTACCACACAAACACATCATAACATCAAAACGAGAGAGAGAATGTGCATGTCGCCGCGTCGGCGTCTCGAATACATCCGGCCAGGGGAACAGAATTCCCCCCCTTCTCCACCGGAGGGAATCAAAACTCTAACAGTATTTAATAATTAATATTAATTTATAGTATTTAATAATTTAATTTGCTTATAGTAATATATAATTATAATATATATAGTATTTTTGTATGTATAATTTCTTATGTTGGTGTCATGTAATTGCACACTACCATATATTTTAATTAATCGAATATTTTAATTATCTGAATTAATCGAATTGTGACAACTTATATGCCTTGCACATGCACCAAACTTTGCAAATTTATATTGAGGAATATCCAAGCAGTCTGAATACCCTTTTTATTCTTCTTTGTAAAATATATCGTCTCTTTTTAATTTAAACATTCAAATTAATCTTTCTACTCTTAATGCTTTCATAATTTTTTTTTCCTTTTTTAAAAATAATTTTCAGCCTTCAAAGAATGTTTAGAAATAATGCATGCGTATGTTTGCAAATAATTATATCTGACTACTTTAGTGTTTTTCCCTTCCTTCCGTCAGTTTTATACAAAATATATGAATACAGTGATTTGACACAAATAATATTAACTTCTTCTTCAAAACTGCTTAGATATTCAGGATTTTCAGAAATAATAGAAATTATTTTCATATTCATTTTCCATTAAGATTAAAACGATGATTGAACAAATTTCTTCTATTTATATAAAGTAATAAATGCATAATACAGACTAATTTTTTATGATTAAAATCCGTTTACAGAGTTTATACATTTGTTTTTCTATTATAACTTTTCAAAATAGATTTTTTTTAAAAATCACTGAACATAAATGTAATTATACGAAACAACTTTTATTCATTTACCAAGGCACTGGATCTCAGACAATACGTATCTTGGATGTATTTTCTAACATATTCGAAATAAAATTATTAAAAAAATGAATCCTTCATATAGTTTAATATCTTCAAATTTTTCTGAATTAATTTTGTTACTATAGATTTAATTCAATAAATAGAATGGCAGAATTCCGAAAAGACTTATTTTTGTTTCGTTGTATCCTGATTCAGTTTGTCCGTTTGGGTTTGTGTATTGCAGACGTATCAAAACTAAAGGGATAGAATTAATAATTTAATGGGATAGAAGTTTCGCCAATGAGGTTGATAATACTATAGCTGTGTCAGTGAATTCCATTTCCTAAGGAACATGAGAACCGTTTCGATATTCGAATAAAACTGTTTTCTGAAAGAAATCACCAAACGTAAGTGATTTCTAACTCTTGGTTATATATCGCAGACTGAATGTACTGGAGCTTATTCATCTTTCTTTCAGTTGACATATATATATTATACACACACACATAAGGAAGATCATTTTTGTAAAAGAATGCGTGATAAAAATTATCATGATGACTAGTGCATGTGTTCGAATATTCTGTTTTGATAAAAATAATCGATGGCTCATAGAAGTAAACAAGTAATCGTTAGCATGAGTAGTAACATACAATCATTTTACCTTTTCTACTATATTTGAAACAAATTCTGAGCAGAGTCTCGAGTTCTTCTTGGCTTAGTGGTTATAATTGTGAGTTTCTAACGTTCAAAGACGAGGGCTTTTATAGTTCGAAACCAAAAGATGCTGAAATTTTGAAAAATTATGTAATGATAATGAAAAGTTCTTTGATTTATATATATAACGTATAAATTCTTCAGCATATGAAAATAATTAATATGATCATCATATACAAAATATTCTTTTATGGCAGGCATGAATGAAAGTAGATTCATAGATTTAATATATGCATATAGAATTAAAACTTGAGAAGAGATAAGAATCAATTAAAATATCGTTAAAAGTTTGAACTTTAAAACAAAATTAAGTAATTCAAGATTTAGAAACACTGGTTTTGTGGGTATATGTAGATGAATGATATTTAATATTAGCGGAAAAGAATGAAAGTTTGTTAAATCAATTGAAAGTTGTAGAAGTTTATGGATGAGAATATATGCAGTAAAACTGTTGAATTTAGTTGTACATCAAAACGATCGATTTTTCGAAAAAGAAGTAATTATTGAAAATTAACAATAATTCACTCTCCTACGATTTTTCTTAAAAGCAGGAAGAATCTATTTTTCAGATTGATGCAACTTTTGTAGAATGAAATTTTACAAAATAGGAAAACTGGGACATTCGAAAAACAGATTCCTGCTAAAAGTAAGAAGAAAAAAACCTCCGAATAATAAAACTTTTATTTCTTGGATAAAATTTTAAAGATTCTAAAAAAAATTCAAAAATAATTATTTTATAAGCCAAAAAATATCTAGAAAGTAATAAAACTAACAATAAATGTACTGAAATTCAAAGTAAAAGAAATTAAATTCATAATTTGCTTATTTTGATATAATACAACACAAGTATTATTTTATAAGCTATATATTGTCAACCTTATTCTAAGTTATTATGATCTAATGCGGTGGGCAGCGAGTTGGTAATCGCCAAGACCATTGGTCGATAAGACATTTTGAAATAAGATTAGCCTTTTGAAGATAAAATAATCAGCAAAGAAGTACTAAGTAAATGCGGACACGGATTAAAATACAGTTCTTTTATTGTTAATCTTGCAAAAATTGTTAGCGATTTGCTTTAATTTTGCTGTGGATAAAATACGCATTAAACTTGAAATAGATGGTTTTACGGTTGCTATTACTAAAGGTAAATTTATATATCTGTTAGAGCTTTTATCTATTTTAGGAGATTAAAACGTGAGAAGTAGTACATTTCACTTTTAACATTTGCTCAATTAATGTTTAAAGATTTTAAAGAAAATGAAATCTATTTCTCTAAGTTGAAAGAATTTTTCATCAAAAACGTCAATTTTAGAAATAGTGTAAAGTTTTGCTATTCTTCAAATTAATAGAAGGTTGAAATTTTTAATTTATCTTGGACAAATTTCATTATGCAAGAAAACATTTATTCATACTCAAGAAGTTATAATAAGATTGCTCTTATATTTTGTTGACGATATATGCTGTCATCAATTTTGTCAATGAAATATTATATTAATATAATAGAGCGAATTTAAAATATATAAGAAAAATTACTCAAGCTAACAAATTGGAAGAAGAATATACCCTCGTAAAATAATTCAGTCTTGAAAATCTCTAAATTGAAATCTATTTCTCTAACTAAAAATATTTTTTCACTTAAAGCTGTGAATTTTAAATTAGTTTCGAGTTTTGTTCTTACTGATATAAAAAGAAAGTTGAGAATTCGAGTTTAATTTCATTATCTAAGAAAAACTTATTCGCATCTCAGACATTTTTTTTAAATGATCAGTATTTTATTTTATAGAAAGAATACTCTGTCAACGCCTTTTCTGTATAAAAATTATGTTTAACAGATAAAGTGAATTTGAATCAAGTCAGAAGATTTAATGAGAGCTGATAAATTAAAAGAAAAATTCCTTGTAAAAATAACTTCATATAAAAAAATAGTTTTTATGAGAATTAATTTGAGTAAACTTTCCATAGAAGCAGGAAAGAATGAATAAAGTCTTAACATTAAAAATATTCACGATCACAAGGGGGAAAAAAAATGGAATTTAAATGTATGAAACGTTAACTCAAGGAACTCGTTTCAAGGAATTTTTTTTCATACTTCCTAAAGAAGAAGTTTATAAGCCTAAAAGTTAATTAAATATTCAATTAATTAAAAATTAACCGACATTTTGTCTTTTTTCTGCATTAATTTCGGAGCCAATTATTCTACAAAAAATAATGTTATATTTTCTTAAAATTCAAACTTTTCCTTTTTTACCATCTTCGATAAATTTTTTGATACCATTTTTTTTTCGTGTAATTTTTCTTTCCAATTTTTATTAATTTTTCCAATTTTTTTAGAAAATTAAGTAGCTGGAGACCAGTTTAGAAATAAGAAATTATATTGAAGATTTTTAAAACCTCCTGATTCAGTTGTTAATCACCTTTTCATTGCAAATCTTTCAGACGCTAAAAGGACTTTGTGTATTATAATATTTCTTAAAAAACAATTTTTACATTTAAAACATGACACTCAAAAGTAATTTGTTTCTGAGAAGAGCCGAAAATATAACCTAATCTTAATATGAATGAAATTTATTGCGATTACGTATTTATGTTCCTCATTTCCTCCGAAACGACTGGGTCGATTTCAGCCAAACTTTGCACATTGTTTCTTTAAAAAATGAGAAATATAAAAATTAATTGCATTTTAATTTAATTAGAAATTAGCCTAAAGTTTGCCATTTTTTCTGCTGTAATTAAGGAGCAAATAATCTTGCAAGAAGCATTTTGACATCCTTTTAAGATTCAAAAAATTCGACATTCCAATGACATTTTTATTTTCACACAATATCTCTTTCAATTGTCATGCATTGAAAAAAAAATCAAAATTAAAGTTAACTTGAAGGACTGTAAGTGATAAAAGGATTATAATATTTTATAGAAAAGTAGCTAACGTAAAAAGAATTATACATTAAAAGATTATGATCCCGCCAATGCCGAATATGCCATTTAGTTGTTTAATACATGTACACAGACGGGAAATGGAAATATGCAATGCAGGAATCTACAAAAACAACTTCAGCCCCTCGGCAGAAGGTCAAGGAGAGGTCAATGTCACTCCCTCTTCGCCGCGTGAAGGGAGACATTCTTTGTAAAAGCGGCAAACTGTAGCTTCCAAACTGTTGTAGGAATTTTTTTTATTATTATTTTTTTATTTTTAGCTGGGAAGGTTCTTTTCTCTTTATTTGCTTTAAGATAGAAAGGAAAGTGCTGATTCAGTCAGCCAACTGAGACTCTGACCTGCAAACAAATTTCGCCCATAAAAGCAACAACTAACATCACGCGTAATGTTTGGTCCACCACAAAAGTTAAAAATTGTTATCTTTTCGTCCCTTTTCCCTACTTAAACTATTGGCGGCAGTTAATCTGGCGACCCTCTTGGCCCAGCACCTCACTGCTTAATTGTCGGACGCAGCGTTAGTAGTCAATGTTTTATACGCAGGCCCTTTATTAACAAATAACTACCTACTTTGCTAGAAGTATTATGAATGACTTCAAGATAATATTCAGTTTTTTCTAAAACTGTATAATCTAAGGGGAGGGATCTAATCATGTAATCTAGAAAATTGCATGCAATTTGATAATTATTTTGCATCACGATTTCTCGACGTTTCTGAATCCTTTGTAAATAGGAAAGATATGACATATTTGGACTTTTATCGTAATCTCAATTCTGTTAAATATTTTGGTCATAAAATATGATAATTACGTCGCAACGATGTAAAGAGAGCTTGTGAAATCCTTTTTTTTTAGTGAAAGCGCTAAGTGGCTGCAGTTAGGAAACAAGAGGTTAGATTTGGAATAATCAATTAAATATTTTAACAAACGAACTAATAATCCTTACGCTGTTTTAAAAGAAATAGAAAACTATTTTATTATTTGTTTTATATTTATTTTATAGAAGTCAAGCTGTTTTAAAAGAAGTGACAATTCTTTTTTCAATATTTTATTATTAATATGTTTGACACATCACTACAATAGCATTATTAAAATACTATAAGCATAAGGTTAGACGATTTTCTTTCTTTGGTGTTGTAATCCGAAAGTTGCTCAGACTGAACCACAAACAATTCTTGAATTCGGTAGGTCAAATCAAGGGAAATTCAAGCTAAAGGAATAGCCTAAGCAGTAGTTATAATTATTAGTAATCTTCATAAACTGGAAGTGGAGCAAGTCAAAGTAAAAAGACAAAGGGATATTAAAGACACCAAATGTTGGTTCACACAGAAAAATTAATGTCGCTTGTTTTTGTATCATACTTGTGGGGACAAAGGAAGAATAAAGGAAACATTACATAGAATGTCATACTTGGGTTTATGCATTGAATGCTGATGTGAATCTGAGAATCACTTCTCTGTCACTGCATTATCTGATATACATACGGCAACTTTTTTCTGTTTTTGCCATTTAAAAATATCATTTTGAAATCAAACATTCACAGTACAACAAATAATTTTTCTTTTTAAGTTACCCAATAGAATTGGCAAGGGCACGCACGACAAAGAAATTATTGGACAATAATTATAAAGAATGCCTTAATCATCCTATTTAATAACCAATTATGTTAGATTTTTGGTTAGTTCATACGTTTATACCACAGAAAGTAAAATTCAAAATCAATACATTCATAGCTTAACATTTAGTTTCCTCTCTTTCACATCTTCCATAACCTTTGTAAGTGAAAATGTCAGCAATGGATGTCCATTTTTTTTAAAATCTTGCTGTATCTTTTTCATAAAGTATATACAATATTCCAGAAATAAAAGGTCAGTTTTTGGTATTATTTTAAAAAAATATTTTCCATGAATGCCAGAAGTGTACCTACAAGAAAAGGTGCCCAGGGCAAATACCAAAGTAGCGCCCCTCCCCCTATTTGTTAAGCTACAATCCTCATATTCTCTCTTCCCCTGCCCCCCGAAAAACGAAGGATGGAAATAAAGGTCGATCAAATAAATTTAACTTATTTAATGAAATAATTAAACTGTTTTCAAGAATTAAATAATATAGCAATTATAAAAGCAATTGTTAATAAAATTATAGCTAAAAGGTGCTAAAGCATTTGAAATTGGGTTTAAAAACGCAATGACGGATAAATCGAAATGTATATTAAATGTGATTCTTTTATAGTAGCTTCCAAGAATATCAGCAAATTTCAAACTTCTCATAGAAACAACTGTTCGAACTTATTATTTAAGCTCTTTTTAAGTGGTTTAAAGAATTAATGTATCAAGCATTTCCTCAGCAAGTTTAAGGAAATTTCATTGAAGTTTTTTGAAAATTTTTTAAGCATTTTAACGATATATCATCATGATGCTCATAAATGAAAAAGCCGTCCGTACTGAATATATATTATGTTGTTAGCTTTACTAATACTAAAAGCAGAGAGATATAAGTCTGTGATCTATCTATCCGTTGGTTCATTACATTACAGGCCAAACTATTTACTTGATTTTATTAAACTTGAACAAATATAGTTGGTGAGAACTTGTACCTCAAAGCCGCTTTTTGATACTTGAATTAGTTTTAATTAATAAAAAATTAAGTGAAATCTCACTTATCATAGTGATATTTCTGAAAATATTATTATACAAAAATATTTTTTCACCATTTTAAAAAATAAATAAATAAATTTAAAAAAAAACCATAGTTTCGATAATATATAAAATTGTGCAATTTTTCTCCAATTTTAAGAAAATTTTGAAAATAATCTTAGATGTGATTTATGACAGGAATTATCAGTAATGAAATTTAAATCAGACTAATTTCATTGTTTCATTGCGAAAATGATATAATTAATTTAGTGGTTTTACTAGCTGTGTTTTAATTTATTTTACAATTCGTGCTTATAAATATTTAGCAAATATTATAATCTATATTAGCATACGGTATCAAAGATTTATTCAATTTATAAAAAAAAGCATATTACGCCGCTTTTTTTTTTCGTAATTTGACTATGTTTGCTTAGACTGAATTTTTTTAAACCAATGTTAACTATTGGAAAAAAAATTACTAAGTAGTATTTCGTGGCGTATATCTGAGAATCAATAATCAATTCTTAAAAAAAGAAAAAAACTGATGCATTTCTAATGTTATGATATATTTCTTAGTGAGTTTTATAAACAGAAATTTAATAATTTAATTCCAGAAACTGATATTTAAATAAAAAATATATTTGTTGTACATCAAAATTGAGAAACTCTTGTTAAGGGAACACAAAAGATAAATTTGGATTTAATTTTTAAAATAGTTTTGTGCTTAAACGTTTAAAAATTGAAGAAAGTGGCAATCCAGTTCAAAATCATTTAAAAAAAAAATCCGCAATTTTTTTTTATCAATCAGAGTGAGCGATTGATAATACAAAATGTAAACTGAATTTATTTTGAATAATTTTTATTTTAATATTGAGTTGAGGATTTAAGTTAAGCTTAAAGAAGACAGTTTGTAACACACTGTTATGAAGAAGATATACGTCAAGAATTCGGAAGCAATTTTTCACCGAATTGTATTATAATCTTTGCTTTTAAAATTTTTGGTTAAAATATTTGCTTTTATACTGAATAATAAAGAAATTAAAAATATTATAAACTATATTAGCTTAAATTAAGCTTTTAAATATTCTGGAATATTATTTTGATATTAAATGAAGACAATGAGGTTAAGATACTGTGTTTTTTGAAAAATAAAACTAAGAATTCGGTACTAAACTTTACATGAAAACTTTTTGAGTTTTATGAAACCCGCATTTGTTCTGAATTCAATGAGATTATATACAGAAATTGTTCGCCTAATTATTCAACGCCAAATACCGTGCAGCGAATAGATGATTATTGGCTATATGAACTTCTGAAACTGAATCAGTTATAAAACAGAGCAGTAACTCCAATGGATATTTAGTTTTCAAGTGCAACGGTATGGGCACTTGGAAAATGTCAAGATTTCTTAACTCGTTCTTCTATGTATCACAAAATAGGTTATTTCTAGCCTACAATATATATATAATTTGTTATTTTATCCGTGTTATCTTTCATCATTGAAAACACCAAAAAACTTACTTGTGGTTTTATTATATTTTATTTATAATAATTTCTTCGCATGGGCATTATTATTATTAATAAGAATGAAACTTATTTCCATTCTTTTGATTCAGTTTAGTTTGTAGTAAATCTAAATAACTTATTAGATATTTCAAAACACTAATCGTTATTTTGCAGATTGATTGAAGTTTTCGATAAACAGAAATATGATGTTCTGAGCGTTTTTATACTGAACCCAATTTCACGTTAATCATGTTTTATCAAATACTACTTCCAAAACTCGTTTATATAATGGCGATAAATCTGCCTTTTTCTTATAAATAAAAGAAAATATTTGCAAATGTTCACAATTTGATTGTGAATGTCAGAAATGAAGAAGGCACGGAGCTTAAACAATGATTTGAATTTGGGAAATTTCGATATAACCGCATATATCGAGATATTTTTTGTGTTTAGAAAGTTTTATTTCCGTTTTGGAAAATAAGAGTAAAAAAAAAAGTTGTTTTTTTCCCCCTTAAGCGTAACTAATTTATTCCATAATTTTGCACCCCTTGATAATGGTACCCAGAGCACTAGCCCTGCGTGCTTTACCCTAGTTACGCCACGAAAAAAGGTATGCTAAAATGAAAAAACGATTTTTTTTTAAACATTTAGTATAATGCATTACTTAAAAAGTATAGAAGAAACATGGAAATCTGTTATTATATATCGGTGTAGCTACTGAATATTTATCACCCTCAATTCCTCATAACCTAAGGAAAAAAAAGAAAAAAAAAATCTTTCAATTACATTTTAAACAACACTTATTTTTCTTATTTTGTTCATTTATGTTGTTCGTTTAATTATCATAATATATGATCCCTTGTGTAATTGATATTCTTGATTTAAATGTTCCGTAGTTAAAAAAAGTATTTTAACCGTTTTAAAGTAATATTCAGTGGAATCCTATTTTCGAAATTTTTTTGCAATACCCTTTATTATAATTTTTCTTTTTGCAGTATCGATATATTTCTTTTAAATTATAACAAAAAGTTTTAAGTTCACTAAAACTTTTTCAATGGAACAATGGAAACTATTGTGATAAATATCCTACATACCTTAATTATATATTGTTATATTTATTATAGATGTTTGTTATTTGTTATTAGAAATATCTACAGATTTTAGCATTTATCTTTTAAAATCTGTTTCACAATTAATTTTACTGCATTTCATTCAATAAAAGAATCAAATAGATTGCTTTTCATTTATATAAATAACTCCATTGTGCATTTATGTAAAAAAGTATCGTAAATATGTATTATCAAAAAAGAAAAGATTTTTTTAAAAAATATACTGTATTAATACATTAAACAACAAAATGTGGTTGTATTAATAGTTTTTCTAAAATAAATGAAATCGAACATAGCCAATCACTATGAAGCAAACTCAAATAATAAAATAATTAGTCAATTTATTTTTAAACGTAGATACATAATTTTAATTCTTCTACAATATTTAAAATTTTACTGCTTATGAAAGGATCTTAATTTTGACTACCTAATGAACTGATTAACATAGATATCAATGCTTAATTTAATTCAAATTTTATGTTTTGATTGAACTATACCAATATAAGGTATTGGGGCAATAATATAAGGTATTGAGGCAATTATTATAAACTACATGTTTTAAAACATAAAAATAAAAATGCTTTATCATATGCATTTGGCAATAACAATAATTAAAGCCTTTCTTTAGTTATAAAATGCAATTTAAATATTTTATAACATCAATTTTTTACTTTATTTGCTTAAAAATAGATCTGGATTATAATCTACCTTAGTTTTACAAATTTTGATAGGATTTCTTTCTACCCGTAATTTGTTACCTATTCAAATGTTTATATTACTGTTGTTTATATTATTTTTATATTAATTTTAAAAAAAAATGTTTACATTAACGAAGAAATCTATATATTTTGAAAATCATGAACGTTAAAATGGATATTTATTTGTGTAGAAGAAATTAAAATATTTTCCAATGAACAGGAAAATAAATTTATATTAACTTTAAATGTGTGCTCTTGATCAACCACCAATTTTAGCTTACCTTAATATTTTTTAATGAAGGCTTAAAGTTATTTCATTTTCCTGTATAAACATTCAATTTCATTTAACAAATCGAAAATAATAAATAAAATTTAATTCTGAGTATATATATCAGAAATACATTTTATATTATCGCCATTTAAGTAAAAATAAAGAAAGCTTTTATAGATGATTTAGCTTTTTCATGCTCACATTGTCTTTAACCATAACCAACACTCACAGCATTATTTAATATCAAAAGTGAAATTCATAAATCCTGGTTTATATGATTAAATCATATTTTTCACATCTTTCATGAAGAAAGAAAAAAAAAGTATTCACAGCAAATACAAAGAAATGCGTTTCATTCTTGGCGTGTAAACAAATCTGTTGGCGAAAATCGATAGAACGAAAACGTTTTATTGCAAGCAACCCAAACCTCGCGCGGCTTCCCCTATTTCCACCATATCTGGAATGAATCATGCTCTGCTATTGAATTCTCCCTGTCAATTACTATCGGAAAATTGCTAAATCTGCGCAACCCCCCCATCACCACCACTACGGGGTATGTTTTTTTGCTACTTTTTTTGTTATATCCTGTATGCTTTCCATATGGAAAAATATCTTCCTCTAGTGTTTTTCATAAACTAGTAAATCTTTAAATCGATTTAATAAAAATTATTCATTCAGAAAAAAATAATACCTTAATGAGCAGTTTTGATAAAAATACTGAACAATTTGGTTTTGATAAAAAAAAAAACACAATTTAAACGCATCACTGCTGTAAATAAATTACATATACTCATTTCTTAAAAGATTTTTGATTTGTTTGTAATTTTTAATCAGCAACAGAAAGCTTATTTTTGACTTTTCTTTATTTACACACAGGATCATACCTATCTCTTTAGCTTTATCAGCCATCATTTTTGTGCTCTTCTCTTCTCCCTGTGTTGTTGGCGGGGACCAAAAGCTCCTCCCCCTTGATCGGTCTTGATGGCAACCCTACCTTTATGCCTCGCATCTGTAGATGTCCATATTGTTTGAAAGGAGCAACAAGTGAGAGTAGCATCATAAAGAGCTTCTGGAAGTGGTTTCGACTATCTTAAGTCATCAGCCATGGTAAGAGTTTCAGCAACTTAATTTCCTCTTTCGTTTAAATACGGTTCCGTAGAATAAAAAATTCATTAATTTTTACATTTTATGATATGTCTTTGTTCATCATTGTTTTATCATAACTGAAGAACTAATGACAATATTAGTTTGCTTAATGAAAAGAGTTTATATATATTTATAACCATAAAAATATATTAAAAATTTAAACTATTTTTGACTAATTATAACAATTAATCAATTCGTTTTATCTTATTTAAATTTAAATCAGTATATTTATTATTGACCATAACAGTATTGATCCGAGTAAGATGATGGAATAAATGCTGATGTAATATTTAGATATATCTTGGAAAATTATTAAACTTAGCTGTCAAATAACTTAGATTCCTTTCAGTATTGATCCGAGTAAGATGATGGAATAAATGCTGATGTAATATTTAATTTTATCTTGAAAATTATTAAACTTAGCTGTAAAATAACTTAGATTCCTTTATATGTTATAATGTTTTAAACTATCTGTTTTTCGACATTTTCGAGGCTTCTTTGATATTACGTAACCGGCCATAGCGCCCCTGCATGACCGGACATTGCTTCAGAAATTTCTTGAGGCTTTCTAGATGCATCACTTACACTTATTTATAAATTTCGATTTGACAGTTTATGACGTTTTAAAACAAATAATTTTGCATAGTTTTAATTATAATAAATGCATTTTCACGAATGATAATTGAACTATAGTTACTAACGCTCTGATTGGTTATTCAGTTTTTTTCACCGGTCCGGCGCAGATTTCCAGATCTCCCGAGTTCTCCCACTCCTTGCTTTGCAGTTTGTTCCTAGGTAGGAGGACATCATCAGCTGGAATCGCTGTTCAAAATGATGAACGACGCTCAATGGCCGCTGCGCGTCCATTTTTCGTTGTCTCCTCTTTTCTTTGTTTGTCCTCTTTTTTCATCATTTCTTCCACATTTTTGAATTATATCATTATTTATTTTATTAATTACTCACTAATCTTTTTTGCTAATTACGAAGTTTAATTATCTAATTAATAATTTTTTTTATTTTTTAGGATAATTCATATGCGTTAATTTCAACAATTTTAAATTTATAAATGTAATTCGTGTATTGAAATATTTATATTAATTGCTGATAAATAAAGATTAAATAAGAATTCATGAATTAACAAATAACAATAAAGATTATTATTATTATTTGAACAATAATGAAGAATAAATTAAGATTCATTATATAAATAAGAAGAAATGAAGATTTATTATATAAAAGTAATTCGTTTTTTCTTAGTAAAATTATTCGTGATATAACTAAAGAAGTAACTATTGTACGTTATATTCAGTAAATCAAAAAATGACAGCTTATTTAATTCTAAATATTGAAATATGATGGATGAAAAAAGTTTCAATGGAAAAAAGAAAGAAAGAAAGAAATATAATATTGAAACTTCATAAGACCATAATCGATATAATACTATGTTTCATTTTCTTTGGCGTTCTTCTCTTGAAGGATCATAATCTATTGGAAATAATTTTAAATGTCCCTTTTTTGAATTATTTAGGAAGTTTCAGAGCCGAGAAATCATGTGCAAAAGGAACATGTTTTAAGCAATTGTTCCACTAACTTCAAGGTAAATAGAATAATACTAAATTTGGATTTTTAATATCTCGCCAGAATTAAAAGAAAAAAAAAGAATGATAGAACAAATCAAGACGAAATAAATACATTTTTAGATACTTTAAATATTATTATTAAAAATTCTTAGAGGTTCATTTTAATAGAACACTTTAGAAAAACGAGTGAGTGGTGAAATTCAGATGTAAAAAAACTTAAAATCTCTTTGATAATTTTGATAAGTAAATAATATGATATTCTAAAATAATTGAAAAAATTAAAATTTATTAATTATATTAAATAAAAAAATACTTGTAAATTTTTGAAATGCATATAGTCTATGTGTTATTGAAAGTGATGAGTAGAAATAGTATTCAAAATTACATATATCCTAAGTACAGTTTATTGAAGGAAAACAATTTATAGAATCATGTGAAAATGAAAATTTAAATCAATTTTTTTCGCTGGATTTCTCTTTAGAAAATTCATTAATTATTTTAGAAATATCAATTATTTAATTCTTCTTGTTCCACATACAGCAAATTTAGATTGGAATATGTTTTCTCTGGAAATTTTGAGATGCACTGTCTATTAAATGAAATGTACTTCATGAATTCAGCATTATATTTTAATAAAAATTACTGAATTATTTTCATTAAATATTTACAAATAATGCTATAGCCTGATTTCACTGTCATAACCTAGGAGAAAAAAAAAATAAGTACTGAATTCTTATTAATGCACTTTTGAGTTACTGTATTCACGGATAGACAGAGAGATATAATTCTAAACAAATGTTTTTTCGATCACTGAAAGTTTTGACATTTGTATATGCATCAAAATCCTGAGGTTTAATTATTTGATAATTGCAATACTTTCTTTTTGTATACTTTGTAAATGAAAAAATTAAAATGGAAGCCATCCCCGGAAATGGTTTAGTTGATGATAATTTTTGCAACAGCGATGCCTTCAACCATTAAACAATTCATATGTATTCTTTATTAATTTTCTGATATCAATAGTAGCATTCATTTTCAAAAGAATCTTTTACTTGTTCTTAATCAAGCTATTAAATAATGAATTTCTTTAAATCAGACGCTTCAATACATAATAGAGACATTAAACTTAAATGTATTCTTTACAGAATAAAATGCCATTTCTCGATTTCCTATATTGTTTCTATCATAGCTCAATACAAGTTAAAACCTTTTCGATCATTTTCTAAAATTTCTATTATTAAAAGCACCTTAATCTAACGTCAACATCATTTAGGGAGATTACGTCCTTAGATCTAGAAAAACTTGCGTCATAAATTATACAGCTTGTAGTTCATTGGGTTTAATTATTTCTTTACGTGGCATAAAATATAACTATTCTCTTATTTCCTGTTAACATTTCTCTGGTATACCTCTGTTACTTGCTCTTCGATTATATTTTTATGCTGCTAAAAAATTTTCGTATTATATTTAGTTTATTCCTGAGATTTTAAAAACGCTTCAATCCCAACTTCAGATTTCCGTACTAAGTCAAAAGGAGCATCTAATTACCCTCTAAATATATTTTTTTCGAAACGTTCTGTAATTTCCTTTTCCCTTTTGAATATCGCCGAGTTGTCTGCACGGCGTATCAAATCTTCTATAAGATTGGAATGAATCGTGTGCGTAAGAACAGAAAAGTACTAACGCATTGATCTCATAAAAATTTTCCTCCTAACCCACAAGCACACGTATCCGAAGATAAAAATAGCATAAAACTCTTTTCTCTCATACGAATATTGTTCTCCTTTACGATCTGCCAAAAGCAATCGATATGCATTAGCAATCCCACATGAGTTACGTTTGTAGCTGTTCAGCACAATTCGTAAACCAGGCTTGTTCGTTCATATACGTGTTGAATTCGAAAGAACGATTATAATGTTGGTTTGTTATTATTGTTATTTCATTTTTCCGTCCGAAATGAAAAAATTTACTTAAGGATTTGTTTAGCTTGAGGTATAATTTATATCGAAAGAAAAAGTGAGAGTCTTTCTTCTCGATCCATTTTGAAACAAAATTCTTTCACCAGATTTACGTGTGTAAAATTCCATGTTGCTCCACAGTAAATAATTAAATAGGTTGTAAAGAAATATAATTACGTAGAGAAAGGAAAAAGTTATTTATTACGAGAGTTAACCCTCCCCCCCCCCCCATCTGTTGAAGTATCTCTTTCATTTGCAGGTGTCTCAATTTTTGAAACTTGCATTTCGTTTCTATCAGAATTGCTTGTAAATACCATTTCATGATATGATTTCATACCGCATTTCAAATGGTTACTTTTATACACTCAATTTCTAATGACATGAAATTTCCATAATCTTATATACCAGCGATTATTTCCTAAATTATGGAATTTCTCTCTAATGCTTTTATCAGAAGAAAATTAATTTTAATACCTATCACATAAGAGACATTTACAATTGTCAGCACCATTACGTCTCTAGAAAAATGTGTAGTATTAAATTTTGGATATTCAAAATGAAGAGGAAAGGTTTCTTTTTTCTCTTGAATCAGCAGATGCGATTCGCATTTTCTTTTTTTTTTTTATAAAATTCATTAAATCGAATACACATTATTTCTTCGTTGCCTTTTCTATTTCTATTAAATTCCGGATCGAACTATTCCGGAAAGAACTTAAAGAATACACGTATTATGTTTTTGTACATTCACCAGTTCCTTTCTTTTTGTTTCAATTCAACTACCAGGAAATTGCATTACTGAGTAATTTTTCAGATACACACATTTTCCCAACTTTCATTTTCATCTATAATACTTTCGTAACTGTTCCAAAATTCCGAGCATTTTTAGGGTCACCCGATAATTTTTCTAGCAAGAGTTTTTGAACTCTTAACTAGCCGAACTTTGAACACTTGTGAAATTTGATTACGAGTTTTATCTTTTCCTAACATTTGATTAATTATTTTCATTTCTCGAGTACGTTTTTCCTAGTACTTACGGCATGTAAACAAGATCAACTTTAAAAGACTAATTTGATTAAATTGTGAATTTTCTCGTTTAGTTATTTTAAATTAGTTTTTCTTTCTAAACATAATTCCTGTGATTACTCATGTGAAATGTGAATTTAAATAAATCCGTGAAATGAATTCCTTCATCTGTATATCGAGCACTTCAGCACACTTTATCAAAATTAGCAATGATTATAATTAGCAAGAAAAGAAAAGCGAGAAGCCTAGACAGATAAAGATTAAACTTTAAAAAAATAATCAAAAATAATCACGCATATTTATAAAAAAGAACATAATAGAGTATTAAAAATTAAGAGAGGGAAATCAATAAAAAGATTCATGTATTATTTTGAAAATAGTTTTAATGTCGAAAAATTTGCAAGATATATTTATAGATGTTGCAAAAGGCTTCCTTTGTAAAGCTTGAAAAGAAATTTTAGGTAAGCTAAAACTTTCACTCGCAAAAATCTACATGGGAGACATGGTTCTATTTAGTGAAAGAACCTTCATCGCTTTGTTGTAAACTTTGAGAGAATGAGCAAAGGATTTGGCGAACAGAGTATACGGGTAGTAAGGAGTTGTGTAATATTCATCCAGAATTTTTTCCCCAAGTTAGAATTCTGATCATTTTTTGAAAAGTAGAATTAAGCGTAGTATTTATTTTTTCTTATTCTGCACTCCAACGACATTTATATAAATACAATCGCAATGTTAAGAAAATTCTTTATCTCGAGTGCATTTTTGCGGATATTTATTGGCATTTAATGGAAATAAATTTTTTGACAAAGAAAAATTTGTTGATCTGCGAAATCTCAAAACTACGCTTGCTGCTTGGAGAGTATGTTGATTCTGCTTCATGTGAACCAATTTCTCATATTCGTCAAAATCAACTTTTCAGATTCAAAATAGGTTATTTGTGTCTTGATGTTAGTTCATATTGTTGTTTTAGATATCTGTCTGTTCTGTAGAGTCGACACAGATCAGATTAGGTTCGTAGTGCGATTAATTGGCAAACGATGACGCTTAAGACAAACAAATAACTTGAAATCAATTGCATGAAAATTCGCAAACATATAAAGAGAGAGAGAGAAACATACACCGACTGAAAAATTTCTTACAAGGATTTTTTTAAATTTATCATGCGTAACTTTTAATAAAATAACGTAGTTTTTGTTGCATGTAGACAAAAAGGATTTTTTCAAATTGTATATATTAAGTATGATGGCCCCAAAATAAGAAAAGCTGGATAAATTATTTTGGTGCTTTAAACTTAGGTTCGAAAATAACGGAAATAACCAGGATACATAGATTTAGCTCTACTAACGGGCATAATGAAAAATTTTCTTGCTAGAACTAATTCAAGATTTCGTAACACTTGGTGTAACAAGGGAAGATAAGGAGAGGAATTTTTGATTCCCTGGAGACCAGTTTTGGTTGACCCGAATTGGGAAATGTTCATTTCATGCCAGAAGGCACAAATGTCGTCGATACTGTCTTCCTATGATTTTTCAATTCCTTGAAATTATTCAGAGGATTCTTTCTATAATACTTGGACAATTGAAATGTTTTTTTGTTTTTTTTTTTAAATTCCAATTCAGCTACAATTCGAGTTTTTTTTTTTTTCACTTGACTTACCCATTAAAAATATTGTTCAATTATTATCGATAAATCGACTATATTTTGGTGAAGTCTACATGAAGATTAAAATTTGTATTAATTTCCGAATTGTTTTCATCATTTGAATCCGTCCATTTCTTATTATAATAATAATGCCAGTTTAAATTTTTATATTTACCTTCGCTTATTTTCATATTTTAACTCAAAAACAACTTTCATGAATTGTTTTAAAATTTTTTCCTTATTTAATATGGAATATATAATTATTTAAATTCTCTCAAAATGAAAATAAAACACACATATAAGAAACGCCTCATCTTATAATTTTCCATCATAGATTATATTTCAAAAACAAATTTTCAATTTTTATAATATATTTTTAAAAGCAATTATTTACACATGTGGGAGTATGAATGATTCCTACACTTAAAATGTTCAGAGCTTCAAGAAACGACGCAACGGCATTTTTAAAAAAGAACAAGAGTATATTTATTTATACAACAAAAACAAAAAAATAAAAAGATTAACAGAAGTTGAAGTATCTCACTCTCGATTTGAGAATATTAAGTTCTTGCCGGCCAGATTGCGTAGTGGGTAATGATACATTGATACCCACACACAAAAGAGAAATAATTATTAACTAAGTGTGAAGGAGCTTCTATAGATTTATTAGAATTGAAGATTTACTTTTTATGCGATTACTAACATTTTTTAAATCCAATTGAATGACATTTAAAAACTGCTCATTTAAATTTTTTATCTGCTGTATTTATTTGATGAGTTAATTTATTTCTGTTTAATTTTCACAACAAACATTTTTTTTAATTCAGAAATAAACTTGACAAGCAATGAGATCATTTTCAAGTCATCATTTCATCATCATCACGTTTTCATTCGTGTGTTCGAGAGTATTATTCTTTTAAAATACGTAAGGATGTTACATGCGAATTATTACATTTTTCAAATCGTAAAAATTATTATCATAATCATAAATTATCATATTCATAAACTTTTAGGAATTTTAAGAACTATCGCAATATTATGCCGCGCTCATGAACGATAATAAACTTAAAAAGTTTACTAAGGTAAGCTTATTTTTATGAATAGTAAGATTTAATACAGCTTATCTTTAAAAGCATATTTTACTGTACATCTTTACTTTAAAGAATTTTAATTGTGACCATTTGTTTATATTCCAAATGTCAAATTTATCATTATGACTTTTAATGAAAAACTGTTTATTAATTCTAACGTTTACCTCTTCTGTTTGTTTGAATATGATTGAAAACCTACTTCAGCGCACTAAAGTGCAAGATTCTGATGATAACAATGATATTAAAATAATCTGAACAGAACAGAAACTTGATGGCAGAGCATTTTGTAATTTAAATGCTACTTTTAAAATATTTTGATGCACTAAAGGTGCACACAAACTTCGAAATTTCTTAGTTAAAAGATTAAAACGATATTTGCTCGCTAAAAATTACTTTTGATATATTTTTAAAATTTTGTGGTTCATTTTTTTACAAATAGATTTGTTTACTCGTTACGAGTGTGACTCTTCAAGTTATTGTTTTCCATTAAATTGTTTGTCTTTAGTATCATCAGTCTTTGCCGACTGATCGCATTGATTATATTATTTGATATTTGCCGACTCCAGAGAATTTACAGATATCTTAAACAGTACCATGAGTTATGTGTTTATCTGTGCAAAATTAACGTATATTTGAATCTACAACTAAGATGTTGGTTTTAGCGAATGCAAGGATTGCAGCCACCTGAAGCTGAATTTCATTTTCTGAGCACACCAAACATAGTTCCGCCATTTTCGCAATCAACAAGTTTTTCTTTCGGTAGCAAAATTACTTCAACAAAATGTTAAACATATTTCGCAAAAAAATACCGACTTCAGAAATAAAATTTCATTGTTTTTTTAGCATTTCTATCATATTTATCCACTTGTTGACGAGCAGAAGAAAATATGTTCGATTATCCGTTCAAATATGGCCGACTTCTGGGAAAACTCTGGAGCGTGTGCAGATCTAAATTCCGAGAATGTGAACTGCATTGTAACCTTTTCCCGGGCACGTGTAGGGGAGGCGAAGACCCCCTGCTCTGCTTTCACACGTGCCTGCGAAGAGGTTCCCACAATTTGAACGTTATCGACAATCGTAAGATTTGGCGAAATTCGACTTACGGTTTTTTTTTAAAATTATTATTTGGATTGATTTGGACGATTTCTATACTGTGATTTATGAGAGATGAATAGTTTCTCAATGAATTTAGATAAAAATGTATGAAGGAAAACAAGGAGAAATAATATTTTTCTTGTATATTTGTAATATGCATTTAACTCGAAACGAATAAAAATTTCTTCTATATTTTGGATAATTAAAGTTTGAATTATCAATTCGTTACTTTACTGAAATATAACAACTTTAGTTGATAAAAAAATATATATTGGGTTTCATCAATTTTTGTTATATTTTTTAATTAATTTGTTTAATGCAATAAGTTCGAATACAAAATTGCTATATTTCATTATCATCACTTAAAAAATAATTGTTATTTGAGCTTATAGAACAGATAATTTGGATTAATGATGTTAAATTCATTTATTAGGAAGGATTATTTGTTAATGGAAAGATCTGGAAAATGTAACGAAGAGGAAGAGCAAGCCCTAACTACGGATGTTATGTTTTTACGAGATGGCATAATATGTCGACTTCAAAACATTTATCTGCAGAGTAGCAAATTGCTATTATAAGCTTAAATCTTGCTGCTTTTCTTTATAGCATCCTTTTTTTTTTCTTTTTGTATTTTGTCTAAATTATGTTTTTTAACTTCATAACTCCTCATTTTCTTTATTGATTATATAACTTCTCATTTTATACATGATATGTAGTAAATATGGAGTACGTAAAAATAAGTTTACTGGTTCAAAAATATATAAATATTTCAACTAATTGATTGTTTGCTGAATTAAAATTCGTTGTTGGATGTTAACTAAATGAGCTTAATTTTCATGTAGAAAACATTATTAAAAGATAAAAGAAATCTACCGCAAAGAAATATAATCAAAAATCCGAATTATATAATAATAATACATGTCGTACTTGTTTGTCATGAATTTAAAAAATGCTTTAATAAACTTCCTTATACGTAAAAAAATTTATTAAAAATCATAAGTGAAATTCTGATAATGCACTTCAATATACATTTCTCCCTTGAAATCTTATGAATTGAAGCAAAGTGATTTATCTGTGTTCTCTTCCCGTATTTCAAATTTTGTGTAATTATTTTCAATTTTAGACTAATGTTTTTTAAATGACTGTTATTTTGATTGTTTTGCCTTGATTAGAAGTATATGAATTAGTCTGATCTGCTGATATAGAAGCTTTCTTATTGTAGACTCGGAGCTATTGAGTTTTTATTTATTTTATATTTAATTAATATGTACGAATCAACGGACACATTTCTATGTGTTCATTGAATATGGTCAGGTGAATGGATCCTAGGGCAATTATTTTTAATCAATTATTTATAATTAATTATAAATTATTTGTAATTGATTATTTGTCTATGTTAGACATCTTTCTTTTGAAAAAGGCTGGTGGTCTTTACAATAGGAGATCTCCATTGTTTTTAAGAAGTCTAATCCAGATCAGTATGAGGTTTCAAGTAGAAAAATTGAATTTAGGTCATTAATCTCTTTAGTGAAAGAAATAAAAGATTATCTCAATATACAGAAACCTTTACTATAATATTAAGAAAATTTTAAAAGAAACACGCAATTTTCCTCTCGTAATTGTGTGCGTGAATATTGCTTTCAGTCATCCTTTGCATTTTTTTTTTTTTGTATGAAAAGTAATTTTTCCACAACATGTGAACGGTAGATTTTTTAAAATTTAAGTATGAGATTTGATATATTTTGGTTTCTGTATTAAATTCATTGAGTGACGTGCTTTATGTGTATATAAATTTTTTATGATTATCAGAAATTTTAGGACTATGGACGCATTTAATGAGCTTTTTGATTAAAAAAAATTGTAATTTTTTATTCTAAATTTAAAATATTTTAATTATTGAATTACTCACTCATTTATGTTAATTAGCTGAAATATTGATTCTCCAATAAGCAATTTCTGTAATAACTATTATAGTTATCTGTGGTTGTAATAGTAAAATTCAGATGTACTTTTTAGCCTAGAATTTTATTACTTGAAGATTCTTTTTTTATAGTTCATTTACGTCCCATTTTTTTTCTTCTGATGCTTGTGACTGTGAGCAAATGATAGGCTCCAGTTTAAAATTACAATTGGCTTGCTATTTACTTTGAATGTTGATACAGGATTCAGATGGCTGCTATAATTTGAATACATTCTCTACATATTTAGAGAAATGTTTGCTAATTTTAGATTAAGAACATTTACAGCAATTAATTTTATTCCTGTATGTGGGATAATTAGCAATTTTCCGATTTATTATTTTTTCCTTTTAACTTTATTACATGCAAAACTTTCATCGCATTTTACTTATGATTATGCATCACAATTTTAATCAAATACTAATCAATTTTCTGTATATTCAGCAGCTAATATTCATTTATTCCTTCAGTACATTTTCATGAAAATAAATTAAGTTATCAAAGATAAGAAGCTACCAACAACCGAATGTAACATTAGCAATTATTTTATCCACATTTTCTTTACTTTGAAGTATCCAAATTTAATTAAAAAACAATGCATTTATTTTTTGCCGCATCTAATAGGCCAACGGGTATAACGCTTAGACATCTAAACTAATTACTCTCTAATGTCTTTCAATACGGTTGATTGATTGGGTGTTTATGATCCGTACGCATATTTTTGTACTTGGATTCTTTCCAATAATAATAACGCTTAGCTAATCTACACTAAGCACTTCTCAACCGTTCCTGTGAATGAGTTACCTGTGAAGGAGTTATCAGGAAAGAGTTTGGTTTCTGTTCTAAAACGCATCAAGAACTGTATGCGGATTAATATGAGCCAACCGCAGCCAGTGAATTGTAGGTTTAATAGAAAGATAGAAGTGAAATTATATGCATATGAAAAAAAAAAAAAAAATGCAGACATGCAAGTTCTTCAAAATTAAAAGCAAAAAGAATAATATTTTAGTGTTTTGACGTCTTTAAATATCTGATAACAAAAGATAAAATTTTACTCTTTTTTTTCTCTCTCATTTATTGTGCCGGCGTCCTTGTATAGGGGTAGCGCATCTTCTCCGTGATCTGGGCGTTCCGGGTTCGAAGCCCGGTTCGGACATGGTTGTTCATCTGTGTTCTATCTGTGAGGTGTGTGAATGTGCCCCCCTGTAAAAAGAGGGTTGTGCTAGCGAATGTGTGAGTTTCATCTTCATATGAGCTAGAAGTCGGACTTCTGCCCTCGGGTGCTCAGGGGTCTTTACCCTCAGAAGCTACTGCACCCCCTTTCCGTGGTAACGCGGACACATTATTTATTGTCGTTATTTCTTTCATTATCATTTCAAAAATCTATTTAAATGCTACTTAATTCGAATTTTTATTAGATTTGAAATTCCATTTCTTTGTTTTAATTTACAATTTATATTATTTTTAAGAACATAACCTTTTGAAGACGAAGAAGCAATTGAAGATTTATGAATTATAATGAATATATTTGTGTGTGTGTGTGTGTGTGTGTGTGTGTGTGTGTGTGTGTGT
>JAPMOR010011977.1:569861-679828 GCA_026543865.1 Argiope aurantia | reverse complement strand
TGTGTGTGTGTGTGTGTGTGTGTGTGTGTGTGTGTGTGTGTGTAATGCATATTTACTAGCAAGGGGAACATGCGATAAATTCGTAAAAAAGAATCTTTCATTCTACTCATGATTATTGAGAAAAGAGTTCAATGTTTAGCATTTATTAAAACTTCTTTGTTAACACCTTAAACTGGATAGAGAATGTGAAAACGCATCCAAGGCTTATATAACTTGAAGAGTTTTTTTTTCTTTATTTTAATTGAAAAATCATTGTAGTTTCGGTGCTTTGAGTTTTGGAAATTAAAACCCGCGCAATTCAGAAGGTAAAGAGAAGTTTGAATTCAAGTGATTAGAAAATAATTAATTTTTAGAAGGCGAATAGATTATAACATATATATTAGAAGAAAAGCGTCGATGTAAAATTAAATAAAATCCGGAGTACAGTGACATACCAATAGAGTTTATCTAGCTAGCGACTCAAAATAATTTTGTGCCTTTGGCCTCATATTTTCAAAATCCGCCACTGAGCGTGTCACGTGATAAAGAAAAATACTGTTGCCTATTATATAGCTTCTGCACAAAGCCTGGTTTGAAAAATTTGATTAAAATCATTATTGTTATAGTGGAATTTGACAAATTCAAACTCTTCTATCATTCGAAATTCTTTTAGTCTCTAAGATTTAATATTAATATAATATTGTCTGCACTCCGGATTTGTTTTAATTAGTTTGTACTCAAGACTAAAAATTGCAGTGTTCTTTTATATTTCTGGATTATTTTCTTTCGTTAAATACGCTCTCGTATTATGGCATAAGTGATCATCATGGGAAGAACATTTTTGGCTCTTAATTAACTCGAGAATCCAATAAAAAGCAGTCATAATATTTTTCGCGTTTTGAAATTTTTAAAATTTGAGTTTAATATATTGAAAAGTTTATTAAAATCATATTTTAAAATTATTAAAATTTTAGCAATAAATATTATTTTATTTATTAAAATTCAATACTGCTTATTTGTTGATTTTATACTATTTATTAAAACTGTTCATTACAGGAATTAAATCTTTCCATGCTAAAAACGTTAAAAAGTTGCCGTTTTCTCTTTTTGTATTTATTTTTAAATAAAGCTTTACTTAACCTAAATATTTGGTTAAATCGAATTTTATTATGATACTGTCAGCATCAAATCAGACGAATCCCCCTGATTTTTTTATTATTTTACATAGCTTTTGCTGTATTAATTATTTACTTTGATTTAATTGACTAAAGGCATGCACTTATTCGAATTAAAATCAAGAGCCGTTTAAATTTTAGAACATAATTAGATTTTATTTTCATGTTTTCTAAATCGCCTACTGATCAGATTAGTTTGTTTACAATGTTTTCGGCAGATGACTGATTTACATATCAATAGCTTTGGCAATCTTTATATAAAAAAAGCTTAAAATAGGTTAACAATTATAATTTTTAACGCTTTTTTTAAAGTTGCTTTCAAATTTGAAATTTAAATATTTTATAAATCCAAGTTTCGTGAAAGTGACCATCAATTAAATGCTATTTCAATATTACAAAATTATTCCGTAATAATTTTTCTAAACAAAATGAAAATGAAATGATACTTAAACTGAAAATGATAAAGGGTATATCAAAATCGCAATCTTTCATTCAGAAACACTTGAATTAGTGAATCTATAAATACTGTGAATGATTACTAATAAATTTTATTTAGCATCAAGCAAACATTTTTTTTGGAAAAAATATTTTAAAAAAATCAATGCATTAATTCTTATTCTATGGCAATAAAAACTGAAAGTGGCTAAAAAGATATAAACTAATTAATAGAACCAAACTAAAAATTCGATTATATCAATAAAAAAAAGTAATATCTTATGCAAGAAAATAACGAATTCTGTTAGCATCATGAAATGATTTTGGTGCTACTTATAAAAAGAAGCATTAAATATTTGTTTTGGCTAATTTGTCTTTTAAAATAAAATGTTGCTTTAAAAAAAATTAAATTCCGGTATACGAACTTAAAAAGAATTAAACCTCTATATTAATTCAGTTTGGTAAAGACAATTTTAATGATATAGTCGATTATTTAAATGATATTTCCTACTATACAAGGATTTTTTTTTTCTTTCTTTAATTTAGAAAATAACGATAAAATATAGCTAGAGGCCAATACATTATTTTTCAAACAATTTACGGCGCTGCATGGCAAAATCGGGCGTTTTGGGCTTTAAAACTAGAATCGGCTTTCTAAGGTTATACGATGCAGTCCACTAATAAATGATGCTTAAATTATATTTGCTATTAATTCTTTAAATACTATGCTGTTAAGCTACACTTGCAATTATGCAGCCTTATTGTCTGCATGATTTTCAAATTAAGAGTTATTGAAAAATGATGGCCAGGAAACACAATAAAACTATAGTATAAAGCACGAATTCTTAATTTTTAAAAATTTTATTAATGATGGCCCTTTGTTAGTTACAAAAACTCATTTAATACTAGTTCTCGAATTTTTTTTAATAAAATGGTTTAAAGGAGATTTTTTAGATATCCTTGATAATAAAAAGTTATCTAGCAATAAGACAAGTTAACAAAGTTCACGTGACTCAAATACATAACTTGTGTCGAACTTTAAATGTAAACTTAAATTATGGTAAGATGACGAGAACCAAGTCGGCTAGCTACTCTCCAGACTAAAATACATCCGGCCCGAGGGAGTTGCGAGGGTTACCCGAGTTTCTAAAGCCGCGTTCCTACGTCCTGTGCATCTGCAAACATGGCACAATTTTACCCGTTTCCCCTCTCTTGCGGCTTTCCGGGGTCCTTTGATATTTGTCCAGTTTACGAACAATTTGTGGGAAACTCCGGATCGCGTCCACAGACATCAAACGGAAAACCACAAGAGAGGGGAAACAGGGGAAAGTGTGCCATGTCTGCAGACGCACGGGCCATAGGAACGCGGCTTAAGGGTTACACATCTATGGTTGATTTTTTTTTTTTAAATCCGAACTTATATAAATTTGAATCTTTACGCGATTTTTGGACATATTATAGCTTGCAATCTAAGGCAAGTTGATTTAGCAAATAGCGATCGAAAATAATAAAAAATATGTGAAATCGTTTTACTTCCTTGGACGTTTATCCATCGGATCTGAATTTAACAAACAATTAAATTAGGATGGCATAATCAACGAATTTGCGACGAAACATGTGATACAACAGTTACATATTCTAAGAATTCGTATAGCGTTGTATTTTGTTCGTTTATAAAACAATCACTTTTGTTTTTTAATTTATTAAAGTTTTTTGCGAATGGAATACTTACTTTGCGCTTATTAACCACGCTACGCCACTTAATTCTTGCAAAGAAAATTACGAAAAATCTTTTATGACATATCTTTTGCAGAATTTGATATATTTTTTGATTTTTCTTCTGCATAAAATTCCGCCTTCTACACTTTTTTCGAGCAACTTAACAATTTTTAGATTAACCATAAGATATATATACTAAAGCCTTTTACTTTAGGCTATTTCTTACCAAATTTTTAAAAAAATAAATGTTTAATAGAGAAATGTTTTAAAAAAATACACTGCCAAATGGAGGGAGTAATGATTTCGGTTTTGAATTCATCGGGTTGTACGGAAAATATCCCGCTCTTTGGAATACAAAGCACCTTGAAATAACTCAGTGGCGTAGCAAGGGTAAACGGCATCCGGGGTATTATTTATTTATTTATTTTGCGCACTTTTCTGTCATAATTGTTGACTTAGAGAGTTCATCAGAAATTTAGTACTGCAGCAGATAATGCGAATAGAAATTAAATTATTATAAGGATTTATTATTTGATTTAAAAATTGTTTTATTTCTAAAAATGTACATAAAAGATGTCCATTATTTGAATCAAAAATCTTGTTTCCTTTTATTATCTCAGTTTGGCTCGTCAAATTTTAGATCGTAACTATTGTATTTTTTTTATTTCAAAGAATGTTCATTCAAAACATTCTTTTCTGCATTATTTTAATATTTTATTTGCTAGTAGCTAATTTTATGTACATGAAATTTACTCCAGTAACAGCCCGTTCCAAACTTCTCTAGAAATCTCGTTTAAAACATATCCAGCACTTAGCACTGAACCAATTTGCTAGAATCTTTGCACAAATATTAAACATTTGAATAGCATTAAAAATTATTTCTAAAAGTAAATAAATGTTCTACTGTTTTCTAAAATCTAATTTCTGACGGGGAGGGGGGGGGGAGAGGAAGAAATTTCGTACAGTAAAAATTAAAATTAATTTATTCAATTTGTTTTCCTGGTTAACCGGACGGAGGCAAGACTTGACTTTTTCTTTTGCTTTTAACTTTAGAATTTATCTGATTTTTACTTGTCTGTATTTACCACAGTTTCGACGATCACCCATTTATTATGATTGTATATTTGATATGGAAGAGCTGCATTTGGTTTCTTGCGCAAGAGAAAGTGAAACACAACAGAATCGGTGTTAAATTAGATAAATAATAGTTTGATCTCACCCCTTTCTCTATGAAATTTTTTTACATGGTACCAATGAATAACATTTTTTGCTATGGTGCTGTGCTGACTCAAAAGATGAATTACTCAGTGTTGGTGGATGTCGCTTATGCGTCTCATGTACTTGAAAATAATACCAATGCCGAAGAAAGCTCCCTTAATGTTGGGGGGGGGGGGCTCGGACGTGGCGATTCGAAGATCACGATTCAGAGTAGTAGCTCAAAGCATCGGAGGAAGCGGCTTCAAAGTTTTGACACGCCGACCACCAAAATGATTTTTATACCACCCAAAAAGATTCAGGACACTCCGACTGTTGTTGCCATAACTGATACTTTCCGAAAACTGGCGTAGCCCTAGGCGGAGGGAATTTATAAAGAGTCCACGGATTTTCTTCAATCGACCTCTAAGAACGGGCTTAGTCTTTCCACTTCAATTTCTCCACTGGCAGAGAATTTTAATTAAATGTCTGATTTACTCGAAATAATGTATTTAAAAAATACTAAATAAGTCTAGTTTGAAAGCAAAAAAAAAAAAAAAAAAAAAATCTTTTGCTATATTCATCTTTTGCTATATATATATATATATATATATATATATATGCCTCAGTTTGGTTAGAATACTGTCGATTTCCTACTCATTTTTCAGAAAATTATTTAATTAAACTTCACTTTATACCTTTTTCACGTATTTATAAATACTTCATATTAAAACGAAAAGACAAATTAAATTCTGAAAATGATATTGTGAAGAATTCTACTCCCAACTCTTCTAAACATGGAATATTTATGACTAATGTATATAAATCAAATAGTGAATAGAATTGTAAAATATATATGCTTTTTTGAATCTCTTTCTGGTTTTTGAAATTTTTAAAGCGTTACCTAAATGATTATTTCTATTTCATTTTATTAATTTTTAGCTGCGACCAGGTGAGAAAATATCAACATTTCGTTTAATTTTTAATTAATAATTTTAGTTGAAATTTTAAAAAGATAACTCCGAGGTGCACATTTTTATCTTTCAAGTTGTATCTGGGACAAATGTGGTAGTTCTGTTTTGTAATACGCCCATTCACCTCTATTAATATGAATTTGTCTGTGTTGGTGTTCTACAGGCAGACAGCCGATTTAGAGTTACCAAATTTAGGATTTATATTTTGAGTGGTGGGAACTTACATTACTGAGCCATTATTTTAGAAATTTTAATTAATTAAAATTAAACGAAACTTTGAAGTTTTTTCATCTTAAATTCCGAAAACACTGCAACAACAAAAAAAAAAGTTTTATATCATCTGAAAATTCAAAATTTTTTCCCATCAATTATAACAATTTTTGCTTCGTATAATGTTTTGATTCTTTGAATTTAAATTATTTTTATCATAGTTTAAAGGATATAGTTTCAGGAAAGCTTAAAGGAAAGCTGCTTAAATCTTTTTCATTACTATTGCAAGTATTTTATCCCGACTTTTTCCCCATTTTTGATAATCAAGTTACGAAGATTCGGCCTATTATTTTCTTTATTAGAGTTTCAGTGCAAGGCTTTCTTTTAATAGAAGATTTTGAAATGTTGTTTTTAAGGTTTAACCTCAAAATCAAGTAATGGTGAAAAAATGCGCCTATTTTTAAACACTGCAACTCTTACCTGTTATATGATTAGATGCATAACAATATTGATAGAAAATTGGGAAAGTGCATAGCACAATAAACAATACGGCATAAGGCTGCTAAAAAATAGTATTTATCAAAAAAAAAGTTTGTTAAAAATTTCAATGAAATATTTTTAATCATTCCTCTCTGCGAACTATCTTTCTTTCACCACAGAATATCCCTGAACTTGGAATCTTTATGATTCCCTGTCTATAAAAAGGATATACGTGGAAAGATTTATTAAGAAGAAAAAAAAAAGTATACATACGGTACACAAATAAATAAATAAAAACTATATACAGTACTATGATGATAATGGAAGTGTTCTGTGGGGAGTATGAGTTGATTCTGTTGAAGTTGATATTTCCTGGAGAAGGGCTTGATTGAGGTACGAGACGAAAATTAATTCAGCGCTTGGGTCTGGGGAGATCAATTCCTCGTTGTCTTGCAGGAACCGCACAAAATTTCTAATTTTGACTTTGGACATCTTGTTTCCCATAACGTTGATTCACCAGATTCGTTCGAGGACGTGAGTGGGTTTGTTAAGGTGGAAAGATATGGTGAGAGGGCAGCTAGTGGCATAATGAAGGGCATCGCCTACTTTACCGCAACCACATTGATCCGATCCTTTAATATTGAATCTCTTGAAGTAGGAAGGGAAAAGACCATGGTCATTTGTAAAGATAATACCTAGCCTGTTCCAAGATGATGGGTTAAAGGAGACTTAGGAGATAAGTCGATGACTGTTTCTGCCAAATGAACCATTGTCCCATTCTTCTTGATATCGCTGTAGGCTCGATTTATTTAGTATACTTTTAAGATGGCTACTCTGAGCTGGATATTGAACGGGCGTACTTGTAGAAATGGTCTGTCTGCCTGAGAAATCTGCAGCCTCGTTGCCGTTATGGCCCACATGTACTTTAACCCATCCTAACTGAATAGAAGGTTGATGGAGTAAAATGACTTGAATATCCTGTACAATTGGGCTTGAAGTGGGAAAATGAGCAGATCGCATTTAAACTGGACTCGCTATCGCTCCATATTTTAGCATTGCGATGGAATTTGCTTGTCCATTTACATACTTCCTTAATCACCAAAAGCTCGGCTCGAATGACAGAATTCTTTCCGTTCAGTTTGCCGAGCCACTGAGTGAGCTGGTCGGTTTGGAAGGCGCAGAAGGCAAAGCCGATTTTTCTCTCGATTTCGGACCCACCTATAAAAATATGTCTTGTTTGTTGGTTGGAATTCTTGTTTGAAGGAAATTCTACCTTCTAGAAGAAAGTCTGAAGGGAAGATTTTCGTATGGGAAAATTTCATCTCGAAGTTCTCAGGATGGAATGTTAAATTCTGGAAATGGCTAGGTAAGGGAAAACGACTTGCTCTTACATAGGTTGTTTCTGCTTGCACTTTAATGTGGAATGGAAGAATTCCTTCGATAACTTGGAGTGCTGCCGTAGATGCTGTGCGGAATGCTCCAGAAATACTCAGGAGACCGGCGAATTAACTAGAAAACAAAATTTAATTGGTAGTTAATTTTTTTATGGAGATGCATGTAAACCAAGGCATGTAATCAACTGAAATGAAACTTTCACTCATAGCTTGGCTGTAAAAAAGACATTAATAAAATCTTAATATTTCGAAAAATGAGTTTTTTTGGTAATATGTCTAGGGATATAAGTAAATGCTACATCCTTTCAGCTAAAAATCAAAATTAAATACTGATTGTGCGAAATGCTGTTTCATTGGGATTACTATATTGCACTTTGAAAAATATTTTAAAGCGCATTTGGTTAGCATTAATATGTTGACAGTGCCCAAGCATGTGGATTTTAATTTTTTTTCTTTATATTAAACTGCTTTTTATAAGAATTAATTATCTATGCATTCATTTTATTTTCTTAATTTATTTATATTTTTAAAATTTAGCCCCTTTTTTTTTCTTGTGAAAGTTTTCTGAATTTTTTGATATTATCATTTCCTTGAAAAATTTTAAACTCATGGTATCCGCTTTAATCATGACTTAATAGTTACTTTCTAAATTATTTAAGTATATACTTACAGTTCCTTTATGCTCATATTCGTTTATAAATTGTTCTACAGTTCATATTAGATTACTTGTACGAATTTAACTATTTGTGTAATTATTGTATATTTACCATTTACGTGCAATAGGTATGGAATCGTATTATTAGAACATTTATACAGATTTATTTTATTTGGGTATAAGCATTTTGTAAATAATATATTGAAATAAATCTCTGTAAATCCACTAATTTCTTAATAAAATATATATAAAACTGCAGTATTTTTCATACATTACTTTTGATTTTTCTTGTGTAATTATAGTTTGTAATAAATGTGTAAATTATGCATGAATATTAAGTATTAAATATATAATTAAATATATAAATTATGCAGAAATTTTATGTAATGTGCAAATATTATGCATGATTTATATGCATAATAAAAGAAAATCTTAATAAATTTAACACTGACTTTAATTCAATCAGATATAAACATGCAAAAAAATTTCTTTTATTGCTGTTAAATATCCCCCCCCCTTTAATTTTGTTAGCATTTTTGCCAATTTCAATGATTACAAAGAAATATAATTTTCAGTTTCAGCTACTAAGTTAATATCTTCTAATTAGAATGTCTTTTAGTTGGAGAATATTATAGAGGTTTTGCGCTCATACTTCCTTTTGTTTGTAAAAATAATTCTGCCTTACTGTAACACTTGCAGTTTAAAAATGGTGTGTAGATGATAATGTAAACAACAACAAAAATAGCTATTGTATACATAACCTTTCAATTTCTAATATTCAGCTACAGTTGAGAAATCCTTTCCATTTCTAATATTCAGCTACAGTTGAGAAATCATTTTTGTAGTCTTCAGCTAAACAATTGAAAACTTTTGTTCCCCATGAACTTTAAATAAAGCTTTTAAACCAATTCGATTTTAGGTTTTTTGATACACCGATGACGAAATCCGCCTTTATATTGTTTGGAAACACTGCATACTTCGGCCGCTGTTGAAATTTATTTTATAATTTAACTGAATTGATTCGAATTAGGGCAATGCATTTTTTAATAAAAACAGTTTTGACTGTTTTTTAAACGGAACTATTGGTACAGTCATTAACAGAAAAAAATGTGACACCTCTATAACTCGAGTATTTATCGTATTTAAAAAAAATGGTGTCGATGGAAATGGTTCAAGGGACATATTTGTTTGAACAAGTCAATTAACATAGTTAAATAATTAGTATTTCAAAATTTTTCCATTATGCTTATCAATTTGACTCAACGAATTTCTCATCATAAAACAAGCCTCCAATTTTTTTTGTAGGATTTTGATGAAAATTTCCAGTTATAAGGCTTTGAAAAATGACGTTTCCAATGTTAAATGAATCATGTACACTTTTGGCTACAATTCAGAAACTATTAAATATTTCTGAATTTTTTTCTAACTCATTAAAAGAATGCAATTTTACTAAACAAAATGATAAATAAATTCATACCCCCCAAAAAATGGGAATTCTAGAAGTGAATTAAATTGTCTTGACCAAGTTACGATCAGTGATATCTGGCGATAGAAATCGGCCTAGAAGGCCGTCGAACGACTACTGTAATGTCAGCAATATGTATAAGAGAACTTTTACAATAAAGCAGCTTAATGAAAAATGTGCATTGTCAAAGAATATATCTATAGGATGATGCAAAGTATGATATATAATGATATGCAAAGATGATATATAAAACAAGGATGAAGTTTTTACAAAGGAGAGGAAAGTGATTGCTTATCTCCAGGCAGTTATTCTCATCTACCTCAATAGGGATTTGCTACACAAATTTTCTAAAATCAATATAATTTTTTAATTATGTTATAGCAGAATTTCCCAAAATATATTGGTTAATTTGGTTATATTAATTTAAGCTGTATTAATTCAATACTTATTCGAGATTTTTTCTTTGACTATATGCTATTCTATAAATTTTTTGTGCAACAGATGCTATTTTTGGATTTTATGCTTCAAAAATTTTGAAAGCTTTTTTACCCATTAAAAAAGAAAAGCTTGCGAATTTAAGGGACATAATAAAGGTTTGTTATTTAATAATTCCAAATGACCGTTATTTTTACTTCAGCTCATTTATTAATTCTGATAGATGTTTTTGTTAATCCTCATTATTAATAATTTTGTTTGCTTAATTAGACTAGGTAAAAATAATTAGAGGTTGATGCATTTATACCAAGTATGTTATCTTTTTGCCCTTTTGTTCTAGTCTACGAATGAAAATGCTTTTGTAGGCAGATTACCACTCAACTCGGATTCGAATTTGAACTGAAAAGAAGTTGGGCAGTTATAGTTCCCGCTTCTACTCGAAAGCAGGAGCGTGAGCAAACAATTGCTCACATTTTGGTTTTTAATTGTAATTTCATTTCATTCATCCTGTAATCGTGTGTTATTTGCCGTCTGAAAGTTATATCAGGATGGTAAGTTGTATTTATGACGCATTTTTTTCTTTCCGCAATTATATCGATTACTTAAAACTACTACTCCGCCTCTAAAAAAAATATGTAACGTTACTACTGGTTCAGATGCTTTGTTTGAAACGCTGAATTTTTATTTTGATGCGATTTTGACATTTGTTATGACTGTCTGCTTTCATATTTCATTAAAACTTTTATTACTTCAAGCATCGCTTTTAAGTTGAATGCTATATGTTGATTTTTAGCATTGTTTATGTAATAGTGAGAATTCGTAGTGTGAAAGGCTTGTTTTAAAGAACTATTGGAGTTTTTTTAAAATCGAAATATGTGCATATTCTCTGACGGGAATCTTTATTTTTATGCATAAATATATATTGCAGGTTTTTTTATGTAATATCAGTGTTCTGATTTACATGCAAGATTGATGTATACGACGAGAGGCTTTCACCAGACGCCATTCTCAAACTGTACTCTTCTCTCTCTCTTCTCGGTACAATTGATGTAGTTACCACATTTAGCGAATTATCGCCAAAGAAAAATTCAAACATTCCAACCAGTTTGATACTTTTTATTAGTTGTGATAAAGGAACTTTAATATATATTCAAATAGATATGTCATGGTTGGTGAATATTTGCCTTAGACCTCAGCTAAATTTAGTTTCTAAGATTGCTAAGCTGTAATTTTGTCCCACTATAATGAGCTTAAAGGTTGGTTGAAGTAACTGATATGTACATTAGTTAATATTTTTTTAATTAAAAAAGAATTACAATCATAGGGTTTCATAAATAGGAACTGGAACTTTGATATGACTGTTAAACAAATACAGCAATGAAAAATACTATCAACTATGTCTACAATCTAGTTGCATTTATTATATATGTGGTGTTTATATGTATACACAACATGGCTGTACGGGAAAACAGGGTACTTGGGCTTCAAATAGTACCAAGTTGTGATTTAAAAAAAAAAATTGCCAGATGTGTTAATTATTTTTCTTAGTTTTTCGTTATTTTAGTTTGGCAAGTTTTAATAAGTTTGTTTAGAATTTTTCTGCTTTGGTGAGAAATCTTGTATCTGATTCTCCTGTTTTGCCCATCGCACATACAAAAATTTACATTTGACTACATAAAAAAACATAAGTGTTTCTATTCTTTGCGTAGTTATGTTTTAGCTTACAACAACTTTTGGCACATTAAAAAAAATGAGTGTTTCGTTACTTATGCTTTATTTATTATATAAACAAACTGAAGATTAAATATTTCATTAAATGTCGAATTTGAGTATGTTTATCTCATTTAAAGGGATCAAAATTAAAAAAATATTTTTATAATTTGAAACATTTTATGCAACTGAAGGAATATTTTTTAAATGTGATTTTTCTTGGTTATTTAAAATTTATAATGCAAATAGAAAAGTTTTAAAAACATGCTTTATATTAATGTTTAAAAAATATATATAATTTTATAACAAAAAAATTCTGGATGTTGAAAGTGATTAGGTTTAGATGAAAATACCTTAAATAAATTGGAATTTTCATCACATTCATAATATTTTTGAATGTTAAAATTTTTTTTAATATTCTTTTGTGCAGTTAAAGTTTTTATAATTTTTCTTTTACCTCCAGATTTTTGATAAAATATTTTTACATTTGAATATATAATTAGAAGCAAGCTTATGATTATTTAAAAATTCTTATATATCTTATAATTCATTATAACGGTAGCAAAATCTTTATCAATTTTTCTCAAATTCTGATCTAGATGCTTCCTATTTTATTAAATCGGAATTGATTGACCTTTAAGCTCTGAAAATAATCGTCATCATGAGCACACATTTCTACTGAATTTCAGAACTTTTAGCTTATATTACTACATCAGTGAAAAGTCACTTACATTCTCATCTTTACAAACATGAAACTAGTTAATATTTAATGATCCATCTGTGTTTTAATGATCTGAGTTTGTCTAGAAACATTGTAATTCCTTACCACTGAAGAACTGAATTAAACCTTGTGATGCATTTAGTTTTTTATACTTTGACAGGCATAGAAATTTAGGCTTTTATAAATTTTTTATTCACTTTTGAATGTAGTGTGAAGTTTTATTTTGGGTCACATATTAGGAGAAAATGTAGCCTTGTATACATGATTTTTTAAAAATTAATGTTAATTTGAAAATAACTGTCATGTATCTTTTTGATTTGTAAAGGACAGAAGATAATTGTAATTAGTTCTAATGCGTATTAAATAAGGTTGTGTAGTGTCATGAAAAATGCTTAAGAGGTGTGGTACAATGATTTGAAAGTTTAGTTATAAAGGCTTGTTTATTGAAGATATCAAGAAAGAAAATAAAAAAAAAGGGAAGAATTTGGACAAGGTACCCAGGGTAAAAAGTTCTTTGGGTTCCAACACATACTAAGATAATGCTTAACAGGCCTTTTTTCTTCTGTTCTTTCTTCAATAATGTGCGTTGTCATTCGTTGAAATACTGGAATAGTTATGCGGAATGAGCAGTACTTGTGGAAATGTACGAAAAAATTTCTCAAATACTTAAAAAAAAAAAGTTTATAAGATGTTGAATTTAATTAAGTTATGCTTGGTAAAATAAAAAAGACAGCAGGATGAATTCATTACACCAAAGAGACAGATAGAACATGGTAGAAGCTGCTGTAAAAACATTTATAGTGAAAATTCTTTAGAACATTATAAATTCGATCATTTTCATTAATATGTTGTTTCAGAGTGATCCTTTGAATAATTTATTAGAGTGATTTTATTGTACTGTCCAGAATTTCAATTATGTTGTGTTATGTTAGTCGATTGCTTAAAATCTACTATGAGATTTTAACTTGGAGCCATCAGTTTTCAATGTTTTATTTCTTTCATGGTGTACTTTTTATATGTCCCCATTAATTTGAAAATTTTTTAAACCATTGTTGCCAAATTTTAGTTTTTACTAAAAGGAAAAAAAGCCTTTTACAACAGAGAGAGGCTTGCATCAAGAGGAATTCCTTGCATGTCTTCTTTTTAACATTGCCTAAGAAAAATGTATTAGAGATAGTGGATTAGACAAAAATTGCACTGTGGAATAGATCCATTCAACTAATTGCCTATGCAGATGATATAGTTGTTATTGGAAGGTCAGCGAGATGGGCCTTTCAAGCTTTGGAAATTTCTGCCACAAATTTAGGTCTTGCCATCAATGAAGATAAAATCAAATTTATGGAATTCAACTATAAATTGCAGTGTACCTCTGTATATTAATAGTTATACCTTTGAGAAAGTTATCTTTTTAAATACCTTAGCGCAACGATTAATGACAATAATAAACTCGGAGCAGAAATCAATAACATAATAAAAATGGCTAATAAATGTTTTGTTGGACTTAAAAATAACAAAGATCCAACTTAATCAGTCGGAAAACTAAATTAAGAATTTATAAGACTCTTATTATGCCTGTTCAACTGTATGCAAGTGAAACTTGAACATATTCGAGAGAAAGATCCTCGGAACTATCATTGGCCCAATACTAGAGAGAATGTTGGCGAACTAGATTCAATTTTGATCTATACAAATTTTATAGACAACCACACATAACCAAGATGGCTCGGCCATATCTGGAGAAGCCCTGAAAACAGCCCCTTCAAAATATCCACTTTTAAAAATCCTATGGGATCCTGAGCCAGATGAAGACCTCCATCTAGATGGCTGTATGATGCGAAAAGAGACCCGAGTGCTCTGAGGATCAAGAAGTGGAAGGGAGTTGCATGGGATAGGAAGTGCTGGAAAGTGCGCATGGTTGAGACAGCCAAGGTCTGCAAGGGACTGTTGTGCTTGTGAAGGAAAGGGGGGGGGGAATTCTGAATATTTTTAAAGAAATAATTTTTTTAAAACTTTTATTGTTCAGGGTTTAGATCTTATTTTATAATGATTTTCCCTTCTTTTTATTACTCCTATAGAATTTTCTCCCCAATGAAATCCTTCGCACATAAAGACGTGTGAAGGATTTTTCGGATTGACAGAGCAATCGTAGCATAAATTGTTGAAGTTAGGTGCATGAAATCTGGAAAATTACTTCTTGAATATTAGTGGCCCACAAAGAATGGATATTTCCAAATTTTAGTTAATTAAAAAATAAACTTAATTTAAAAAATAAAAATATAATTTTAACATTTTAATGCTGTAACATCAAATCATCACCATACAAAAATTTTCATTCCATTTTAAAAGTAATTGCTTGAATTAATGCATTTTCCTTTTAATTTTTGATTCAAAAATTAGCTTTGGACATAATTTGTAACAGTGAATTTTATCATAATGATATTCAATATACTATCATAGCTACTTCAAATCACTGATTCATGTTACTTTGCCACTGTTACTGTTGTGATAAAAGAAAAATGCTTTCATTTAAACTTAAAAGTAGTTCATTGAATAAAATTTTTCATTTGAGTTTTATTGAATTTTGAAGCAATGCAACATATTACCTCACACTTTCAAAAAATATTTTTAAAAATGCTTCAATTAGCAATTTTTATTTTCATTTTGCTTGTAACTACAGAATCGCTATTTTTTTAACTTCACAAATTTGTTTCCGTTATCTATAGAAACCTCTTCGCAAAATATATAATCATATTTTTCTTTTATTTTTTAAACTTATAGTAAGTTTTTTTTAATATAAGTCTATAAAAGAATTCAATTTTTAGAATGTTGAGGGGAGGGGGGAAAGCACTTAAAGAACTGTAAACTTCAGAAGTCAAAAACAATAAGGTAATGTTTTTTATAGTCTGTCTTTTTCTGAATACTGTTATTCTTTTCTATTTAATAAGTGATTTAAAAAAAGTCATTTAGAACATGCATTGTTGTATCATCAAATTATTATCATTATTGTTCATCATAAGACTGGCAGTTTTCCCAGTCCTATGACAATAACCATTATGGAATGATTCAGTTCTTAGCTTTATAGGATTACAAATGAAATTTTTAAATATAGTGTGCTAGTATTGGTAGAAATTTACGCTTTACTTTCCAGCTATACCTGATCTTATTTGCTGTTTTAAATAAATAAAAATCAAACTATTTTGTCATATTATGTTTCTACATCATTATTGTTGCTTTCAGAAATGATGTGTCCTTCTAATTAAAGTTTTAGTTTTTTAATTTTAATAAATATTAAAAAGAGATCTTTATTTTTAGTCTTATAAAAGTTGATTTAAGTTTTTGGTATTGATAATTTTTTTCATTTTTGTTATTATTAAAAGGCATTTTGTTACCAAAAAAGCATAATTTGTTTTATAATAGGAAACATGCAGATATTGTACAAATGCTGAAATATTAAAATTTAAAGAATATAAATTTAAAAATTCAATACAAACTATGTATTATAAAACAGAAATTATCATATGCTTAGAAAATGTGCTGGCTTAGATACCTGTTATGCACAAAGATGCTTTTTTTTTTTTTTTTTTGTCTAAGGTGCTTAAAAACTTTTTAAAAGTACTTAATTTCTGCAGCAATTTATCATTACACATCCTGTTAAATATTTTAAAACTAAGTCAATTGATTTTAGTTTTAGGATCATTCCTGTTGAAATGAAACTCCTTTTTTTTTTTTTATAGACCCTTTAACTGTTACTTTATAATTCTTTTGCAAGAAAAATCATAAATTTCCTTTTTCGTTAAGGAAGTTAAAAAAAATTTGATACATTATAAAATTTTCCTAGGCCTTGGAAGATTGAAAATTGTATATATTGTGATATTTCCACTTTCTATTCTTTTGGCTAAGAAATATATAGGAATTTGGAATTCTATGCTGAAACTTCATCCTTTTTTTGCAAGGCTGATTTTGTCCGAAACGTACATTTCAATTAAACTGTGAAGCTCTATTTTCTAGACATAAAAAAATTCTGTTAAGAAATTTTACTTTTGTTTTTTAAAAGTTTCTAAATTTTGCCATCATTTTTTTTTATTTTCTTTTTTTCACCTTTGTTTATAATTATTGTCACTTGATTAAACATTGTTATTAGTCGAACATGTTGTGTAAATTTAATTATATATAATGAGAAATCGGTATTTTTACTCAACATTATAATTAAGGCTGACTTATAAAATATTTTTTAATTAGAACTTCAGTCATTTGTTTTACTAATTACATGTATTTCATTCAAATTTTCTCTCTATTTTAATGAATAAATGGTATTGCTTATAAATTACAAAAATATTTGTACAATTGAATATTTTTAAGGACATTTCAATGATGCAGAAGAAAATCTGGATGTAGATTTCGTGTTGTGATCAAATTGTGTAAAAGGGAATAAATTTACCAGTAATGTCGTTCAGGTTGCTAATTATTTAAATTAATTGGATGTATGGCTGCAATATAGACTGTCCAGAGTATCTCCTATTAAGGAGGTTGAGGATTTATGATTTCGGAGAAAAAATGCCATATTCAATTATCAAAAATTTTCTTTGTCGAATATATTTTATTTAGTTTGTTGTGACATCTCTACCTTCCCAAATTCTAAAGTAACAGCGCTGTAGCCTGATAGAGGGCAACTATATAAATAAAATGTTCCGATTTTAATTTGTTTAGCTGCCGATGTTAGTATTAAAACTGTTAGTCTAATATAGAATAAAGACATGTTCAGTGTGTTTATAAAGTTTTTGCTTAAAAAGTTTTGTATTTACAAGCAACTAAACTTATTAAAATTCTATTTGCATTTGTAAGATATTTTTATTTTACATTTAAGTAATTTGCTTTCTGTTATAAGTCAACTTATTTATATAAATATATATTTTTTTAGAGTGGGCATGATGCTAGAGCTGATACACCCCAAAGAATTTTTTCTGTCGGCGATTTAATTTGGGTAAAGCTTGGTAAATATCCTTTCTGGCCATGCATGGTTAGTTTTGATCCAATTCAAGGAGATTGTATTAGGCTGGATAAAGGTAATTTCATTTATATATATACTTTTAAATATTCTTTTTCTGAAATTTCAGTAAAGAATAGATTTTGCTCTTTTAGTGAAACTATTATTATATTATAAGATTTTTAAAAATTTTACATTTCCCTTATTAGTGGAACCTTGCCGAACAAACAACTAGTTTCCAAATTTCACTTGAAACACTCATTAAGCAGCTCAATTTTTTCCTATAGAAATTCGTGTTAAATAGAATAATACATTCCTTTCTGAAAATAATACTTCTGAAATAATTTATAATTGCATAATTTATTGTCATAATGTGTTTTTTTTTGCAAGAAAATTGCCTAAAGACATTAGTATTGAGTTGGGCTTCAAAATTTTACAGAAAATGACTTATATTTAATTTAAAATAAGCTTAGTTATAGCCTGTTAAAAGTGGTGCTTCTCAATATACATAACATATGCTTTCATCTCCCTTGTTATACAAGGTTGTTACTCTGATGGGGCCATTATGTCCTTCTCTGCTGGCAAGACCTCATCCGCAACTTTTTACTTTGACACAGAATGCAGCTCCATAAGCTGTTTTGGTAGTTCTGACCATACCTTTCCTCTAGCTCATTGATGTTGTTGCTATCTACCTCTAGCCCTAAAATCTTGGTTTAAGACTTAGTTTTGTCTATTGAAGTTTCGCAAGCACTTATTCAAGTCCTTTGGAGTTACGTTCAACAACACTATCTGGCCACAGCTTCTTCCATGAGCACAGTCTGATATTCAAGATACAGGCCAATCCTGCATGCGACTCGTAATGCATCTTTGTTGCTTGTTCTGCAAAAGTCATTTTTTTACATTTTAGTTTGCTATTATGCAAATCACTCACTATGGAAAGTGCACGTTATGCGAGATATATCTGTATATGTATTTAGATAGTGCCCAGTTAATGAAATCTGTATTTAAGGGCATGAGGGCTGCATGCCCAAACCTACCCCCCCTTCCCAAGAAATATGCTGTGGATGTAAATCTTGTGCATTAAATCTTGTCATGGGTCAAATATTCTAGTATTTTTAGGGCAGTGGGGGAGTAGCACGCAAAAATTTTAGGGTACTAGCTCAAGTATGTTTCTTTCTTGTGATTTGAACATGGTTTAAAATTAGAGGCCTACGATTTAAATGCTGGATATTAAACCTATTCATTTAGAGTATTGCTAAAAGCAAGAGTTTAATAAATTCTTAGTGATAGGTGTGCTATAACAACTGAATAAAGTCAATTATTCTGAAGGTATAAATTCCATTTGAATGAATGTTGAAAATCACTTAAATAGACTTGTAGCATGAGATTTTATCCTTTACAAGTGTTCTTTACTAATAAAATGCTAAGTAAATGTGCTAAAATTCAGATATGTTATGACTTTCCTAAGAAGCATCAAACTTTTATTCAAAAAAGCTTACAAAATATATGAAAATTGTTTTAAGCATTTTTTTTCTCGTAAAACCTGGGACATTCTAATGATTGCTTACATTTCGTGCATTAACATTTCCAAGTATACAATTTTATTTTTTGAGAGCTTAAGAACATTTTCAAATGAAAGAATAATCTTTTGAAATTTTATTTAGAACTGTTGCTATGCAAAAGATTGAAAAATAATTTGAACAGCGTGTTTTTGTTTTTATTGAAATTTTAATGCATGCATCATCTGCGTTTGCTTTAGAAGATGAGACTCAATAAATGCATTTTAGTTCAGGGTTGCCATGGCACTGGAAAATTACAGGGCATTTAAGAATCATCATTAAAAAAAAAAATTTTTTTTTTTTTTTTTGGATGTGCTGGTTATAGTTATATAGTAATAAATGTTATAGTTCTTCTGAATTTCAATTGAAGTTTTGTTGGTAGAAAATGTCTGTGTTTGTGAATATGCTCTGAAAGTATTTTGACAATATAAAGAAATGTATAGATTTCATTAAAAATAATTTTGCTTGGATCTGCCACGAATGGTAATATTATAAATACTTGTCGGGATCAATTTATTCTGGGCTAAAGTTAGTTTCTTCTCTTAAGTTTGCTAACATTCCTCAGTCATTTCTTTAAAAAATTTCACACATCTGAACCAATAGTGCCTTTTTTTTATGAAAATCTTTTCATGCCTGCTAAACAGTTAGTAAAAGATAGTATCAAAAGAAGCATAATTCTAGAAGCAAAAACATTGGACATCTTATTTTTGATGGAGGTTGATGATCCTAAAAATCTGATTGAAAAGGGAAGGACACAAGGTGTAAGATTGAGTTTGGGATAAGATTTAGTATGGTTCGATGTTCATTCATTAAAATGTTAAAGTACAGTAACCAGCCAATTTTGAGAAAATGACCTTCAAACTTTCAGAGTAGCTTATATACTAATGTGTCACCACTGAAGAATGCATGAAAAGAATTGTAGATAAAGTGCTAGCATAGCTTTCATGAGACCCGCATTTAGTTCTGGTATTTTCTGCTTTTTAAAAATGTTTTCTTTCTTAATTATTTCAAACTTTAACAATTTACAAACAGTTTTAATTGTTTTTCATTTTTTTACGAAAAAATAAATGTTTCTTCTCCTAATTCTTGAATTGTAATTTAATTTTTAGTAGAAAAATAATTATAAATATGAATGGATTTTTTAAATATTCAAAATTACTTATATTTAATTAACAATTTAAAGATGGTTTCAGTTAATAAGATACTCATTTCTGTAAGGAAAATAAATGTATTTTCCCCTAATACCTGAATTATAATTTAAAAAGAATTAAAGATATGAATGCTTTTTTCTTTATAAAAAATGTCTAATTTTATTTGAATAATTTAATATATCTTTTATGAATCAAAAATATCTTTCAAAGATAAATGTTCATTCATCTAATACTTGAATCGTAATTTTATTTTTAAGCAGGAAAAATAATTTCAAGCATAACATAATTGATGGTAAATGTTAATTTAATTTTTGACATAATGGCAATTATTGTAAACACATTTGAAATAAGATAGATATATTTTGACATCTTTTACAATTGATAAATAACGATTATCCTCCCTGATTACCCTTTGTGGCACCTTACCCTTTAAATTTTAAACTCAAGCAAAATTTTTTTTGTAGGTAACCTATATAGGCTATAGGAGTATACAGGTTAAATTTCTTGAAGATTTTACTTATTTTGATTCTGGGCGTGTTCCATCAGCTGTTATATTGTGCCACTAGAGTTCTGAAAAGTGCGACTAAGCGAGCATTGTAGTGAAGCCCAAAAATCTCTTGCATTTTAATTTAAAAAAAAAAAAAAACTAAAGAAAAGTCCATACGGTGCTAAGTAGACTACGAAAACTATTGATTTAAAACACGCACACACATGCATGCATGCGCATGTGCACACACACACAAGTAAGGGTAGGAATTTCAAGAATTTTTACCTTCGCAAACAATATTTATGATGGAATACCTATGAAAAATGATACTAATTTCCTCTGCATGTTTAGAAATTGCAAAGATTCAGTTTGAAGTTTTCCTGAAAAAAACTAAAGTACGTACAAACAACAGCTTGATTCATTTAATGAAAACACTTTTTAAAATGATTTCTTTTCTAATATTTTGTAGTCCAAACAATTTTCTGATTTTTGTGAAGTTCTAAAAATTTTTATATTGTCGCATGGCAATACAGCAATGGAAAATAGATTTAGTATTGACAAGGATATGCTTGTTGAAAATCTGAATAAAGATTCTTTAATTGGTCTGTATATGATATCGTAAACTTTTATGAAGGTGTTTTAAATGTTCCAACTTCAAACGATTTGCTTCAGTATATTAAATAAGCATGTTTTAGGTATTATGAAGCTTTAAGAGAGGCAAAGAAAAGTTCAGAGAAAAGAAACGGACTTCAACAAATGTAAAGCAGCATTGCAAATGAAATTATTGCAGAAGAAAAATAAAAAAAGTTTGTCTTGAAAATCGGCAAAAGTTGCAAAAAATGATACCCAAATATGTGAATTGGCGAAATTAAATAAAAATAAAAAAAGTAATCTTACTTCGTAATGTTTCTTACGTAATTATTAAATGGTTTGTGTTGCGATTATAAAAATGTTATTTTGTTTCTTTCATCCAAGTGCTTAATTTTATATGGCATACAATTAAAGAGCTTGGAAGGTGATCAATATCTCCCCCCCCCCCCTTCTTTATATTATTTTTGTAAATTTTGTCTTGCTGAATTTTAATCAATAAATATATTTTTTTTATATGTCAATACGAACATTATATAAATATATTATTTCTAGTAATGTTAAATTGTTGCTTTTTCTACTCATTAAAACTATGGAGTATTATTATTCTATTTTGTTTCTGCATTTCCTCTCATATTGTACGTACATACAGGGAATTTTTTCCTAAATTTGAGTGGCAGCTTTGTAGTTGTATCTTAGCATTCCATAATTACTTACTACATTAGAATATACATTCATGAAGAGGAAGCCTCCCAATAAGGAATTCATAAAGGAGTGGCCCAGTTTTATTCTGATATTGTTCATTGAATAATCGTATAAAAGGTATTTAACAGAAATTAATGTACACTTAAAGATTTTTTAAGGAAAAAGCTCATAAGAAGTCATCTGTATATAGGAAGAATAAATAAACTTCAAACTGTAACATCCATTTTCATTATCAAATTTCAAACTATTTCAAAAGTTATTCCTGGAATTTTTTTTATTAGTTTAAGTCCATATGAGCTTATAAAATTTCAACTTTCTAACATTAAAATAAAATTTTGAACTATAATTTATATCTTGAAACATAGTATAGTTATTGGATTTGAATAATATGTATATGAGGGCATTAATATATATATAATATAATATAATTATATTTGCTATTAACATACAATATGATTTTTCAAAATTAGTTTCCCATTTTTTAATGGGAGCACATCTAAATTTGGACATAAATCAATCAGCAAGTCTATTTCATTTGAGTGGATAAAATTTCTGCTCACTATTACGAGTAGTTTTTACATTACTTTAACTTTTTACTATTGTCTCTGAAATGATACGTTTAAAGGGCATATTTGCAAATTTCAAATAGACAGCATTTATTAGGTATTCAAAGATTCAAAATTATGAATTTCTTGTATTCAAGATTTTCCGCATTGTTTTAATTTAAGAATCTATGAACAATTTTGGTGATCATTAAAACGTAAAACATTAAAAACATTAAATAGTAAGACGTTAATTAGATATAAAAAATGCATTCCAGTGTCATTTTATTAATATTTGCTACTTTTATATCTGGCAATCTCTGTCTTTGTGGCAAACTAGAATTTTTACTCCTGGGTCGTAGAATGTCACAGAAAATATGAAGTCAATAAAAAATGAGAATTTTATTGACCAGTAAATATATTGTATTTGTATTATTGTAACTATTTAATTTAATTTAAATTCTTTTCAAAATATTTCTGTTTATTATTAATGCATAATGAACTCCACATTTTGTGGTCAGGAAAGGGCCATTTCTTTTTATTTAGTAGTTATTGTTTGCTTTATGTTTTGCAAAGTTTTTTTTTTTAAAATTCCAAGATTTCATAAAATTAATCTACAAGTTAACATCTATCTTAACATCATATATAATCATAAATGGAATTAGATTATGCATCAAAGCATTTAATTTTAATTTTTTGGATACAAAATATATTGTTTACTTTTCATATTTTTACTAAAATATTATCGAATAATTTTGATATTCGTGATTAACATATATATTAGATTGCTACTATATTTGCCAGCATAAAATTATGCATACTTAACATTTAAAGGAAGGACCAAAGTACTTGAAATTAAATTAAAAAATTTTTCAATCTACCAAAATTTTAAAATGATTAAGCTTTTAGAAAACTAAGTTTATCTAAGAATATTTTAAAGGTAATAAAAATATTTTAGTGCAAAATAATGCACAAAGTTTTGATTGAAATTTGTTTTAAAGTTACTACTTTTTTGAAGCTTTTTTATTTACATAGAAGAAAAAAGGTTACATTTTACTTTAAATCTCAACTTTATCCTGCTGAAATGTACAATCAGTTTTGTTTATTAATTCTGTTATAAATTAAAGTGCTGTCCTTGCATCTTTTGAAAAGAATGAAAAAGAACAGATGCAAAAATTCTTGTAAATTACTTTTAGATGTATTCTTACTATTTTTTATCTTTTCTTAAAAATTAATTTTGTTTAAGGCCTTTGGTTGATAAATCATTTCTTTTTTTATGTGCCATTAAATTGAATTCCTTTTTCAATGTTTAACCAAAGAGATTGTATTAGAAAATTTCAGTATGGAACTTGTTACATCATAAGAAATTGTTTTTCTTATAGGAATTTTTAAATAAAAATTCCTTCTTTTAAATTTTTATTCATATTTAAAGCAGCAAAATATGTGATGAACCAAAAACTTGAGTACTTACAGTAATGAAAATTAAAGACATGTAAAATAAATTAATGAGCATTTAGAGAGAAGACGTTCGTAACAGGCTGTATGTTGAATATGTGTCTTCATGTGAGAAAATCTTCTGTAGTCAAAGAGCATTTGTCTAGAGCACTAATTTGCCAGTTTAAAGAATTGAAGAATTTTTATTTATCATTGAATTAGCAGTACTGCACGGTGTTGTATGTATAAAAATTACTGTTATTGAAATCAAAAACAAAAAAATTAAATTAAAATGAAAAATAAAAATTATTTGCAAAACGAATATATTTTCAGGGGAGAACAGAGGAAAACACAGGGAATTTAAAAGTTCACTGCTATAACCAGGAAAATACAGGGAATTTTAAGTTTCTTATTAATTTTTTCCCATTTAAAAAAAAATGCCAATCTCTAAAGATTGCAAGAATAAAAGATCTTCTAAAAATGAAACAATACCATTTGCAATTTTGTAATGCAATAACTTACTCCTTTTCTCTCCCCTCCTTTTTTTCTGTATAGATCATTTCATATTCAATTTGTGAGACGGTTGGTTTTTCCCCCACGAGATTCCCAAATCTAATGAGCATGCACAAGAATTCTGTAACTGCATGAAAAAATGAAATGCATTTCTCTGGCAGGATCAGTAATATTCAATCTGCAGAAGCAATGTATTGGTGTTTAGTCAACTATGCTGGAATTTATTGAATGGTTTGTTCATTATTTGAGAAACTGTGAGCTTATTACAAGAACATAGGAGAATTTATTTTTAAAACAATGAGCTGTTCAAAATCTATGTAATACGAATTGGACAGATAAAAAAATCAATTTTATTTCTGAATGGGTTTGAGAAGCTCTACAAAATCAATTTATTTTCTGCTTGCTTTGTAAGAAGATAATAAATCCAAGTAATATGAAAAAACAGGTACTTATTAGTCACGCCAAAAGTGGCAAACATGCAAGATTGCATGCTAGTTCAAAAGAGTCATCATTAATATTGGACTTAGTATCTAAAAGAAATACAGGAAAAGGTAACATGTCCAATTTAATGTCCAAAAATAAACTGTTTATGGATTTTTTAATTCAATTACAATAACTTAAAGCTGAATTTTTATGAGCATTAAAACTTGTTGTCACATTTGTCCTTTAATGCATTAAATGATATATCGGAAATATTTTCACATACGCTCCTAAAAGTGAAATAGCTAAAAAAATGTATGTTAGGCCATGCAGAAATGCCATACTCCTTATTTGTTATGGATTAGGTCTATTAAATCCATGAAACTGATGCCTGCAGAAATTTATGTCCAGATACTGGATTTGGCAAAGATGAGTAAAAAAAAGTAATCCTGTTATGTAATTTTTTTTAATAATTAATCATTAAATGATTTGTATCATGATAACACAAATGTTTCCATTTTATTTTCTCACAAGTCCTTAATTTTGTGTGACTTGAAGTTAAAGAGCACGAGAGGTAACATATCCCCCTCCCCTAATGTATACATTTTGTCTTGTTTAAATTCTAGATAATAAATGAAAATAAAAAAACGTTTTCTATATGTAAATATAAATTTTTTTAATATCTATTTTATATAATACTAAATTGTCACTTCCTTTAATTTCTTTCTAAATTATTTAAAACCATATTTCGTTATATCTAGCAAATGAATGTTATTCGTACATTTCCTTGTATCTTGAATATTTATAGAGACAAAAACTGAGAATATTTTTTTCAGATTTAACTGGCTACCCTGAATTTGATTGTAATACTGCATTCCAATTTTGTCGCATTGACTGAGGTCCTTTGCATATAGACCTTTTGTTGGAATTAAATTTCATAGCATTAAAAAGTGCATCCAAGCTTTAAGTTCAATGTATCATTGAAACTATGCAGTTTAGAAAATTTTTGCTCAAATTGCCTAACTCAAAATATTTTGTTGTCTCAAGATTTTAGGATTTATAAGCTTTTTGAGATATGCTCACTTTAGTTGCTTTATTTTAAATTGTCCAAAAATTTATTGTCCCAGACTTTCCATAAAAATATGGAAACAATCCATCTATTATCTAACAGCGATTTGCAAATTTGGGCTGATTTTGCATTCATATAAACTTTCTATATAATTTCTATGATTCTTAATTTTATAATTTTTCTTGCACAATCAGTGAAGTAATAAAACTTTTTCTGAAAGAAAGTTCATTTTGTGACTGGATCACCAGTAAAAAGAGCATTGAACTCATGTAGAAAACAATTAAAAATATAATCTATGAAGGCATTTTTGATCATTTTTGTTTAAAATTAGATAAAAATGTTTGAATAATATCCTTAGTTTTTAAAAAAGATAACCGAGTTAGAATGTTGGATGTGAGAATATTAGTTAAAAATTTTTTTTGGAAAGACCGACTAATATTTAAAAATTTTCTGAAAATTATGCTAGGTGTTAAAAAAAAAAAGTGTGTGTGTGTTTTTTTGATGGTGTAGAAATTTCCTTATAATTTTTAGAACCCATACTGTAGGTGAATATATGTTACACAAAACATTTAATATTTTTGAGGAGGTCATCTGCATCATTGTTTTCTACAAGAAACACTGATGTGGGTGTTGGTAGTCAACTTACTGGCAAAAGTAAATTCTCGGAGGGTGAAGAAGTGATATTCTACTTTAAAATGTTATATATTAAATAAACATGTTTCTTTCAAACTTCACATGATAAATATATAATAATACATAATAAAACGTTTTACTTTACACTCTATATTGTATTCTTCCTTGAGATTTGTATTCATATTTAACCTCATGGAAAAGTAAATATTAACTATTTTGTCTTACTCATCTGAATACAAGGAATTAATAGGAAAGAAGCCTCAGTTTTGAATTCTTTCAACATTTTTAACCCATCGTCATTCAAATTGTATATTTTGGCTGGTGATTTATATAACAATACTAAATTTTCCTGAAACTAATTTAGAAATTTTAAAATGGGTATGTTTTGAAGAAAGAATCTTTAAAAAAATATTTTCATTTTTTTAAAATTTAAGCCTATAGTTATTGATTATCATAAGAAATGCTATAAAATTTATCCACTTTTAGCTCTATAGCACAATTAAGAAAGTAATTCAAAAAATTTTCATTTATAATTTTTAGACACATTTTTTAAAGCTTGACAAAGCTGTAATTCAAAACTGAGTCAACATGTCTTAATGTAAATTGGTATTTTCCCAAGCCTATGTAAATATATCTATGCCAAATTTTATGATGAAGATTGTGAAGGTGGTGAAGATTGTAGAGCATGTCAATTTGACCTGGAATGTCTATTTTACCAGCAGTGTTCATTAATATTTTGTTGTGTATCAAATATTGTAATATGTAGATTGTAACTTTATAAATGTTTTTAAAGTGTCACAAAAATGAAAATATTTTTGCCAGTATTTAAAGATATTTCAATATATGGATTCAATAGAACATCTTCTGTATCTCTCTGCAGAAGATGTCAAGTATGTCCTGATATATTCATGGTATATTAGTCAAAGTTTATACTTAGGATAATTTTTCCTAGGAATCTATTTGCTATATCAAAATTTAATTTTACCTTACAAAAATTTAAAATTTGTACAGTTTTTAATATGTAATAATCCCTTTTGGATATTTTAGGCACATAATTTTGTAGTATTCATAATCTTTAATATGGTAATCCTTATTTCAATATACAATGGCCAGCAACAGAATAAAGCTGATTGGCTTTCTTTCCTTATGACTGTATGATTATATTAATTATTGTTATTGTTTTTTATAGCTAAGAATGAACGTATTTATCATGTTCAGTTCTTTGGTGTGGCACCTCAACGTGGCTGGACTGTTGCTGGTAATATCTTTGAGTTTAATGGTGAAAGTGATTACTTTGAAAGAACACAGGATCTTCTTGTTGCAAACGCTTCTCGTGGAACTAAATTTTTAAGAAAGCTGAAAGCCAAATATAGCATACCTGTAAGTTTTTATTGTCGAATTATAATTTTATAGAACTCAGTTATTTTGAGACTGATATAGTATTTTTCAATTTTTGTGTCTGATATCTCCATTTTAAAGATACTGCATTTGAAACTTTGAAAAAAAAATGTTATATGAATATAAACATATAACATGTGGTATGACTTTTCTTGCCGGTAAATATCCTAGTAAGATCCCCCTCTCCCCTTATTCTGTGTGTATATTATAGTGGAATGTGAAGAGCATTATTCAATTTTGATAACAGCTACAAAAGTGGTGCCATTGCTGGGTTTTCATTTTGGATTTTTAATTTTTTTCTATTGCTATTAATAGATATAAATAACTGAAACATTGTTATAGAGTGGCCAGACGACTGAGAGAAACTGGGAATCGTCGGTGAATTCCAGGAGGTCGGGAAAAATCGGTGAAAAGTCAGAAATTGATTATAAAACTGGAATTTTTGTATATTGGAATTTGATAAAGATTTTAAAAAAAATTGGGCATTTTTTCATAAGTAGAATGAAACATCGTTGGCAACTGATGAAAATCAAACTAATCTAAAATGGACTATGGAAGAGAAATATTAACCACCGTATCTTAATTTATATATAAATATATAATATTTTCGTCAAAATTTTTTGTTTGCTTTTTTCAGAACAAGTTTTCGGCACAATTATCGAAAATGGTTTTGTGTGCTATGGATAAACTAAACTAAAATCCAACTCCAGTTACTATTATGGTTTTAAGCTTTAATTGATCTCGTTTATTTAAAAAGATATAAATGGAGCTTCCTTCGAATGTCAAATCGTTTATACTATGTGTTACAAGAATGAAAGTATGAATTTTGGGTATTAATATTCAAAACTTATTATAAAATATTAACCTATTATTATAATTACAAAGGAATTTATTTTAATTAAGTATTATACAATGATAATTCCCCCTTCTTGTTCTTGGAGTTGTTTTTGTTGAATTGTGAAATATCAAATTACGATGTCAGTAAAACATTTTTTAAATTTATTTTTAAAAATTATGAACACAAGACTACTAAATTATTTATATGAATGGGTATTATGGACATTATTACTAATATTCTCTCTTAACATTTTTTTCATTTAAAATTCCCCATATATTCAACAAAATACTCTATAATTTAAAAATATTAAACACAAGAAATTAATTTGATACTTTATAAGTGCACATGCTTTTTGCAATTTTTTTTCAAAAGGGTTTTAAAAAGAGAAGGGCAGCATTAAAAAAAAATGTTTTGATGTATATGAAAATGTTTTCTACAAAAATTTACAAAATTCATTCATACTATCTTTTTTGAAATGTATACCTCTAAAACATTTTTCTTTTTATGCAATAAAGAAAAATTGACAAGGACTGATTTTCCACTTTTTCTCTCTTTTTTAAAGAAAGGTTGAGTATTGAGCCAGAATACAAAAATTTTTTTTTATTATTATAATTGATGAGCTAAAAGTCAAGGCAATTTTGATTTTGTTGATGAATTTTTCTTATTTTGATGCAGAGATTTCATTTTGTATTTGTAAATGAATTTTTATCTGTTGGTAAAATTATCGATGAGTTTTATTGGCATGTTGGTAAACATTATGGATAGGGGAGATCCTACTGGAAGGAAGCAAATCATTTAATTCTTAAGCACTCTGCTAATGTGCATATATTTTTGTACTGCATTTTTCTTGAATAAATTTGACAAATAGTTCCGAGATATGACTGGTTGGCTAAAGGTTAGTCTAAATGGGGATCTATCTTCTAGTGTTAGTTAATGGAGTTGTTAAAATTATGAAGGATTTTGCCTAGTTGAAGGTTATCTGAAATTCAATAATCGAAAAGGATTTTTTTCCCCTAAGAATTAAATTTTATTTTAATTGATTTTTGTTTAGAATAGAACAATTTTTCATATAAAGTTAAAGCATAATGTGCAGCAATCAAAGAGAATAAAACAAAGCAACATTGTTCTGAAGATCTCGGAAACATCCTGAAAATGTCGGGGAAATTTCTTAAACGTGGAAATGTCAGGGCAATTCAAACAGCAAAAATGCTGGCCATCCTGTGTTAATTATTTTTTCAGTAAAATTTATTTTTATGAATTGTTAAATGCATAGTTATTTGTAATTTTATTAAATATTTTATTGTAAAATTGTCTATTTTTTTCAATTTTTCCTCTTTAACACATTCATTGCTAAGGATGAATTAGATAAAAACTAAATGAAAAGACAAATATTCTTCTGACTATTGACACTTTTTATACAAAAAAAAAAGTAAAGGTATTCTTCAGATATTTATTAGAAAGTTCAGCCTATCTAAACTGGCATAAGACAAATTTTAGTTAGCAGAAACCTGTAATTGGAAGTATCAGAAAGGCGAGATATCTCGTTGGTAGCGTTGAAAGAGTTGGATTTCTTTCTCTATACACCTGTATGTTGGTATATGTTCATTAAACTTGTTTTAAGACAAATACAAGTTTATATAATACATTATATTTGTGTTATTCATAAATAGTTTAATATTTATAAATAAATGTATTTACAAAAAATTCATTTTTTTCATTTTTTATTGGTAACTATTTATTTTTTTCAATTTCTTTAACTAACTTATGATCAACATTTTTAATCTATCTATGAACAGGAAAACAATCTTAAGATAATTATTTGTAGAAACATGGTAATATTCATTGTGATATGAATGATTACTATTCTTATAGAAATTTTAAATTCTTTTTTCTTTTGCTTAAGAAATGTATAATTTTAGATAACTGTGAAGTTAATTAAAAAGTTAATATCAGTTAAAGTTTTATTAACTATAAAGTTAATTTCATTATGACAAATGAATTTAGTTTAAAAAAAATACCTGTAATGGGAAAATTTTTGAGATAGACTATCTTAACAAACCTGTCCTCTGGAATTATTTCCACTGATATCAAATTTGTGAAGATGCCATAATAAATAACAAAGATACAGAGGTGTTCCCCCCTTTTTTTTTGTGATGACTACAACATTGTATTTTTGGTATATGGCGCCTAACTCTGTATTTATTTCTTGCATTCTGCTCACTATTGATAAGGATAATCTTTTTCAACTAGAGTGACATATATGCAATATACTTATTCAGCTGATAAATAATAATAATGATATAATTATATCATATGTAGTGGAGTCGCTAAATGATTTCCTGCTACATTTAAGAAAATAATTACTATTTCATTTTCTGTAATTATTTTTGGCAAATTTGTTTAAACATGTCCTAGCTATTTTCCTGTTCAGAAAATTTCTTTTAATATTTTGATTTAATCATACTTGATTTTCTTTTGCTGGAAAAAAAGCTAACAATTCTTTCTTGATTGTTTTAAAATATGTAAATGCTGTTTTTATGTATGAAAAAAAATCTATACATTTGTCTCTGCTGTTCAGATTCATAAATCTGGGTGCTACTCAAAATATTATTAAATAGATAAATATATATTCCTTTCAGAAAAGATTCATTGGTTTTTGGCTGAATAAATTTCTAGCATTTTTTTGTGTGCAAGTATTATTTTCCTTTAAATCTCGTGAGTCATTTATTGGAAATGCAAGCTTTATGATAATTTTCTATAAAGTGTTAGTATAACCATTTGAATTTTTGTTGTGCTTATGTAATATGTATAACGACTGAATCGCCCATTTACAGTAACAGCCTTCCCCTTCCTCCCAAAGTGAATGATTAATTTTTAAGAGAAAGTTTATTAAATAATTTCCTAAATTTTAATATTTTATATGTATGCCTTAGATTTCTCTTGGATCTTGATAATGCATATATGTGATTTGAGTTGAATATTTTTTTAAAAATTATCATAATATTATGTCTTTGATATTGTAAATGCTCTTAATTCGCAGGTGTACTAAGTTTGAAATATTTTAAGTTTATATTTCTGGAAAGGTTATGCAGTAGATACTACTAATAGTAATCAGTAGAATCGAAATGATTTAAAAATACTTCAGTTTTGTTGGAATACAAAGATGCCAGAAAAAAAAAAGAATAGAAAAAGCATGTACAGAATAGAAATATGTACTATGTGCAGAATAGCACATATTTTAATTTTTAAAACAGTTTTTAAAAAGTTATCCAGACTAACATGCTTTATCATTAAGCATTCATATGAATAATGTTCATCAAAAGATTTTGTAAGCTATTAAAATGATTTTAAAATCTTCAGTTTTATAACAAAATAATGGTCTACTCGCCTTTCATTTTCTTTCATTTTGATAAATTATACTCTTTAGTATATATTCCAGGTCCTCATTCTTCTTATATTGCATATGTGTATGAGTCGAATTATCATTTTTCTGGACTACAGATTCAGTATCACTCCTACATTTTAATAATTAAGAAACGGTTAGAAAATTTTCAACTTGCCCACAAATTCTGTTGATTTAGTCTGGGAAGTGATTATTCCCTTTCAGAAGATTGCATTTTCTTTCATGCTTTCAACATGCGATATTTGCTGATTGTGAAATTGACAGTATTTTTGGTCACAGCTGTTAGCTCAGTGAATTAATGGAAGTAGAACAGTGAACAGGAAGTAGAAGGGGGGGGAGGAAGGATTGAGCCAGTGACAGTAACCATCTAAAGATTTTTTAATTTCCTTAGACTTTTCCATCTAAGCATTGAAAATGATCATAACAAGTAAATTGTTGATCTCTGAAACTAGTACATATTTTATGTATTTAGATGCATAGTATTTGTTCCATGCTATTTTGATCTGTAAAATTGATTTATCATTACATCCATGATGACTACCAATGGCAACTCGACTGTATTAATCTTCTATCAGCATAACATTTTATTAGAAAGTGCTAATTTGAATGAATTCTGAAAAATAAAGAATTTTTTGGGAAATAATTGATAGCTATAGAACCACACAGTACCACAATAGTAAAATTTTAGTTTGCAATTAAAGAGATACAATTTTTAGTAAATGAAATATACCACAGGAAATTCAGTTTATGGTATTTAAATACCAATTTCATCTTTTTTATTAGCACTTGAATGTTTTAATACTGTTTATCATTGCATGTTCAGTATCACTTATATATTCTCTATAATTCTTGGTTTCATTTTAAAACTATTATATAGCACATTCCATTAGGATATGGTTACCATTTACTGATGTACATCTCATTTTTTTGTCATGATTTTTACATAAAATTGGGATGTTAAAATATTGAGTCAAGTTCTGCTTATAATTAATGCTGTTTTATTTGGGACAGTTAGATATATATTATTTAATGTGTATGAACTTAGGGAAGCAGTTTTAATATTTTTAAAAAGGATATTCAATTTTTTTTTACTACTACTACTTCTTATGAAAAGGCGTTCCTTAAATAGTTACTCCATAGGTTAAAATGAATTATTAGATAAAAAGATAACATTTTTGGTGAGAATTAAAAAAAAGTGCATGGAAAGGTTTTTATTTCTGAAAAGTATTTGAAAGTTTTTGTTGCAATGTGTATGATATTTAATTATTATTTGCAATATATATAGTATTAATTCAATTGAGAGATAATGTAAAATTAATTTCAATTTCTTGTTTATTGTTAGTAGTTTCTGTGTGATAGTTAGTTTGTTTATGATTAAAATTGTATTCAGTATTTTAAAAAGATCTCTTAAATTAGTTTTTGTTAGCTTTTAATACTTTAGCATTTTAGTAATATATTTTTTTAGCATTTAAAAATTCCTGTGAATTTATGGATTTTTTTTCGTACATTTTATTCTAATAATAAACAATGAATATAAATTTTTTTTTAATGAATTGCTAACCACAATTGTTATCACATTTGCGAGTCTCTCTATTCTTACATTTTTAATATTTATTGGTGTAAAACAATAAATATTAAAAATGTTTGATATATCTTAATTTCATGACTGTCAGTGAATGAATGACAGCATGACTGAATTCTTTTTAATTCTATATTTTACCACAGGAGGAAATTGAATAGATACCCTTAATATAAAAATAAAATTTATGATACCTTAATCATTCTTATGCAGTAAGTAAAACTTGTCTTTTCTTAAAATGTCTCAATTACAACCTGGATTTTCTTTGAATTCAGTACTTGCATATATAAAAATTAAGACAAATTTTATAATAAGTGAATAATAATTGTAATTTTTTTTCCAAATGCCATTAACACAATGAAAATAAACAAATATTTCTTCTTGATATTTGTTTTATAGGCAATTTTTAAATTTTGAATTAATCGTATACTTAAATTTTTAAAAAATGAATCGTAGTTTATTTATTAATCGTAATTTGTTATATTATAGAATCAAAAAATATCTATTAACTTTTCCATATGAGACAGGGACAGCTATCCTTTTTATCCTTTTTTTTTAAAATGGAGCTCACAGTCCTCCTCCCTCCTCTCGTGATGGTATATTATCATTAATCAAATCAAGGGTAGACAAAATTCATTTTTATTCTCATTTTGTAATTCTTTTCCATTATTTTATTCTGTCTATCATGATGTATAACTATATTTGCTGATAATCGTCCTGTAAAAAAATTTATTCTATTTTGTTTTTACATTTTTTATGAATCGTAATAATCAGGTTAAATATATAAATATATATATAACATCAGCAGCATCCATATCTGGTGACCTAGGACATGATCTAATTGTTGCTTCCATTTGTATGAATTTCTTGGAAACTGAATATTCAAGTAATATTGTATATTTTCATGTATAAGCTGACAAGTTTTTGAATTTTTTTCTATGGGAGTCGTTATATTCAGATCTGCTTATCTTGCAGCAAGCTTGAATATGTTTTCATTAGCCGAGCACAAGGATAAGCTATTAAGTATTTTCCTTTTTATTTCTATTGTTTCTATTTATTTTATTAAAAAAAGTTCTTAAGTGATTTTACTTATTCAGTGAAAATTGACACTTTCATGCTTTCAGCATAATGATAATTCAGGCACAGGTGCAATTTGAACAAAATTTTCTATACTCCTGAATATTTCCTTGTGTAAAAGAATCGGACTTCTCCCAGAAATTTTGAATGTAAAAATTTTTGTCAGGCATGAATTAGAAATGGATTTTAACATGTAGATTGTAATTCTAGATATTTTTAAAGTGTCACAAAAATTAAATTTTGCCAGCACTTGGAGAATATCTAAATATTGCACTTCTAAATGTGGGGGGGGGAATCCCTTAACAGAGCTTGATATCTTCTAATGTAATCATAGTAAATTAACCAAAATTAGTACTCTGAATATTTCTTCCAGGGGAAATCTATTCACAAATTCCAAGTTTGTAGAATTTTGAATATATACACAAACCCTTACAAATATTTTAAGCACATAACCTTTTTAATATACATTCCTAGCTTTAAAATGTTACTTTAGTTTTTATGTATAAAGATGGACTGCAGAATAAAACATTGTGGTTCTCCCCCTCCCCCAGTGACTGTACAGTATACAAATCAATGACAACAGCTCTTAAAATGTCAACTTTTAGTAGTTTCCTCATGCTCCATTGTCGATTCATGTGTTTTAATGACCCAGCCCATCACTGCAATGGGCTGTGTTTTCCTTGCAATTCATTTTTAATATTTTAAAATGGTTGCTTGGAAATTCTGTGACAGCATTCTTAAACTAATATTGCTTTATTTCTTGAAGGAAAAAACAATTTAAACACATATAGATTTGACTGAGTTTGCTTAAGCAGAATGTACAGACATTTTATTCACGCCTGTTACTGTTTTTCAAAGCACGTCATATCTTTTCTATTGAACTTTAGAAGATTTTTTAAACTTGGACAGTGCTTTGTATGTATTTGCTGAGATTGAAAGCATTTTAGCAGAATTATATCCAGATGATCAGTGTGCTAATGAAATGGCAGCTGATTGCTCTAAAACAAGATTTAAATTTCTTCTAAATATACCATATCCTCAATGAACTTTGTTTAGGATTATGTTGAAACAGTATGAAATATTTTTCATGCATATGTTTTGATGTGTTGAAATCTTTTTAGATGGTTGAAATGTACATATGCACAAATGTGTCCTTACTTTTTGAAGCAAATGGCAAAATTAAGTTTTTAATCCCTAATTATTTTTTTCTGCAATTTTCTTGTGTAATAAACTTATGTTTATATCTGTTATGATACATGTATGTAATATTTTAAACTCTTTAATTTAATCCAAATTTCCCAAACTTTCTTAATTTAGCCCATAGTAATTTCATTCTCTTGTTTCCTGATCCAATTCCACTTTCTTAACTTGATTAATTCAAGGGAAGCTTTATAAAATTGTAGAATCGGCTAAACTCCACTTTCGCATGCTCTGGGTGAAGGGACTAAATACTGATGACTTTACAAATTCTTTTAAAAGATCCATGTGTTTCCCTTTCATTTTGATTGGCATGCCATGGAAATTCCTATTAAAACATTGCAAAATATAAAACAGAGATCATTTTCTTCCTCTTTTTATGCTACTTCTTGACTAATCTGTTGCTGTGAGTGGACGTGCTTGTCTGCGCTGCTTGTACTTAAACATGCTTGCCTGCCTCCCGGGAAAGAAAATACAACAAACTTCAATGGGTCTTTCTGTCTTCGAAATTACATTCTTCTTCAAACAAAATGATGCTTGCTTGTATATAGCTATTATACGTAATATTTTCGTTTTGAAATTCTTTAAAATAGTCTGAAGTTTCAAAAATATAATTGCAAATGTTCAAATTGTGTATAACCAAATTCTGTTAATAACAATATTTTATTATAGTTTCCTTACATTATCCCTATAGACAGGTTTCACTGTAATATCGACTTATTAGTAAAATATTGCCCTTGAATTTTTGAGTATTAAATTATTTGATACTTATTTATTTTTTCAATATTTTTACAATACATAATAGTTTCTTTCCCCCTCCCTTTTTTGCTAATTTATATTATTAGTAACTCTCAGAATTAAAGAATTTTATTCTCCTGCATTATCATATGTAGGAGAATAAAAAACAAAGATTATGCATATTTTAATTGCAGCAGAAAATATTTTTTTATATTTTGTTTATTTCCAAATATTATTATAAAAGCATTGTTTTCTTAATTCGTTATCTGGTTAAATCCATTCCCTTAGTTTTACTAGTATAATTTATGGACAGTTTATAATTGCTGTAAATGAATAATTTTAAGATTTTGCATTTATAAAAATTTTGTCTTTATAAAATCAAACTAGTTTAATTTTGTTATTCATTATAGCAGGAATAAATTTTTTTAACAGCATTATCTATAATTTTTAAAAGTTTCAGCATATACAGTATACCAAAAAATCAGTCTATAATTCATTCGTGGCAATTTATTTTAAAATATGTTTATTTTGTCCATGTAAAAATTTTCTTTTTTATATTTTATTTTGAGGAGAACTGAATTAAATAATCAGCATTATGTTATGTAAGTGAATTCAACTAGAATAAGTGGGAAAACAGCAATTCAGTAGAAACTAAATTTTTGTTTTCAAGTGGAGTGGCAAGTAGAGTTTTTGGTTAAAAAAATACCTAAAAATAACTTATAATTGGGCATTTTAATAAAACTAATGGATATAATTTAGATTTCTCTCTCTAAACTTGAAATTTCATTGATGCTTAATGCGAAGTGATTCATTTTTGTGTAGTTCTATTCTAAACCCTTATATTGTTTGCAAAATGCCATAAAATGAAAAAAAATTCCATATTGATTTTAGTCACTAATTTTTTATCTTTGGATCTCATTTTTTTTTTCTGTTTGAAAAAGTTTTTTAAGAATTTGGAGCCAATGATCTCCCCTCCCCCCAAATTTTTTTTAGTAATCTGCCTTAAAAATTTGTAAACTTGAAAAGATATGCAAGGTCTATGTTTTGATAAAGGTAAATTTATACTTTGCCCTGTTTTTCTGTTTGTTTTTACTATATATATGTAATGTTTGGTTTAATATGAACTGAAAGATCAATATTCTAAGGTGTGTCTAAAGGATAATGAGACCTTAGCTTTATCAGCATTGTTTCAAGTCCTAGTAGATATATTAGCTGATAGGTGCAGTGATAATCCCAGTTGCACATTGTATCTAATTGTTATCCATCAATATCCTGATTTCTGGAGAGTTTTTTTTCTCGTAGTTCATTTAGTGATGTTACTCCAGACTAACATCATAACTAAGATCAGTTATCCAATATCTTTGTTTTAGAAGTGGAGAGTGTTTCATAAATTTATCACAGGATGAAAAAAGTGTACAGAGAGCAGTGTTTTACTTGGTGCAGAATATTCTGTTGGTGTCAGCATTATGAGGTAGGATGTATAAACATCAAGGATTTGCCATGCCCTGGGCAAGTACATGCTGTGACCACAGAATGTCCACTATTATGGCAAAATTTGTGCATGTTGGGTGCCCAGACATTAGATTAAAAAAATATTTTGTTCAGTATGAAGCTTCCTCATCTTAATGAATCAATATATTGGAGTATATGACATTTTTTTGCTTCTGATCATTTGGACAAAGGTGTTTTATTCGTAGCTTTTGTAGAAATCTTGTGGGAAAAGAATCAACCCGGATAAATTGCAGGCAGAAGCTTTAATGCTCCAAATGCTTATGCCAAATTTTCTATTAACACTTTAAAAGTTATTTTATAGATTTTTCCTACTGATGAGCAATTTTTGGACTTTTATTGCTATTTTATCCAACTTTTATTTATTCTTTTTAAATTTCAGATTAACTTGTATGCTATTTCATATAAACTTTGTGTCAACTATCTGTTGATTGTATTTTTGAAATATGCTTTTCTGCATTACAAATATTTCAAATAATAATTATAGTTATTCTGCGTAGGCATCATCAAGGAGAAAATGGTTAATTGCAGTAGAAGAGGCTGAAGAGGCTGCAAAAATTCTAAATCTAGGGGAAAGGTTTCGAAGTTATGTTTTTGATTATGAGAAGCTTAAATCAAAAAAATCTTCAAAAGGTAAGATAACATTCTTTTATTGCCCTTAATATTTTTGACTATCATTTCAAAAATATAAATCAAGAACTTGTGGAAGATTACTGAATTTATCAAATATCAATTTCTACTATTTTCTAATTCATTTCAGTTGTCTTTAAAATAAATGAAGGTATTTGTGATGTAATTTCAGCCCAATACATGCATCTGACTTTTAATGGATAAGTAATTTGTAACAAAGTGTTGAAGAAACAATTCGCAGAGTGAAATATATAAATTGGTTAGTGCACACATACTTCCTACAACACACTTCTGATTTCAGAGAGGTGCCTGGCAAATTATTAGGTAAAAAAAAGATTGGATGTGTGTACCAGACTTCAATTATTGTAAATATAATATTTTTTATATTCATGTTGATCTTGCTGAAAAGTTTAAACTGAGAAGGTCTGTTTCAAATGGCAACATGTTGATTGTCTTTGCTGTTCTTATTTTTTCAGATTGTCATTTCAAAAATATTCTCAACATGGTGTATAGCATTCTTGAAAATTTTATGGTCCTTTTATTTTTTTTTGCAAAAGTGCTTATTTTTCTTTGTAAAAATAAAATAAAATTTTCTGGAGGTTTGATTTGCCCTAGTATAGGAATACGTTTTCTTTGTTTTGTCTCGTCCTTCAATGAAAAATGCTGACCATAAAGAAGGAAGTGATACTGGTTGCCGATTGATTTGCATTAATGAGTTCAAAGGTTAAAGGTTGAAAAAAGTTTCTCCTGCGATTGTATGCATGCATGCGCCGACAAAAAATCTCTTTCATTGACTTAACTTTTTAAAAAGCTTCTATTGCTTGCAGAGAATGGGGGGGGGGGAACTTGTGTTCAATAAATTATCCCTTACCTCATTAAAAGGTGTCTTTTGTGCTTGCACTGTAGGTTTACTGGGATTTGGACCTTTGGCAGGAAAACTTGGGCGTTCATCTAGAGGGGTGACTGAGCACAAGTTCCACTCAACTGTGGTCAGTTATCTGCACCTTCACAATCCACACTTATTCCAGTGATTACTATCGCACCCCTGGAAACAAAATTAGTAAACTTTTGCAAAAGAGTTTGAAAGTCCAATGTTGCGGCTTATTGGTAAACCCAATTTTGCATATTTAGCTGCATCTCCTATCGGGCTAATTGGTGATAATAGAATTGCAGAAGTAAAATGCACAGCATCCTGTGAAACTATTACTCCAAAGGAATCAAAGCCAAAAAAATTTTCACTTTTGAAATTAAATAAAGGTGGAAATACAAAAATAAATTAAAATCGCAAATATTATTTTCAAACACAGGGCCAGAAAAAATAATAATAAAAAACACAATAAGAATGTTTTCGTAGCTTTTCCCCCTCTGGATATTTTTATAATTGTCTGTATTTTTTTTTGTCTGTATTTTTTTTGTAAAAGTTATTTGATCTTGCATTTATGAGATCTTGTACATACATATATCTTATTCATATATCTTGCAACTAATGATAATTAATTCTATTATTAATGGATAGTAAGACTGTTTTTATCAGAAAAATAAATAGCAGAATTTAATTTAAAAAGAAGTAAGATAGAAGAAAATCTATAGCTGTTTTATTTACTAATATTTGAACATTCTCGTATTTCTGAATGAATTTTCTTGAAAATCGCGATTATCTATACTCATAAAAAAGGAAAAAATGTATGTGTGCGTGTATGTATATTACAATAGTTCAGTAAGCAATATCTTTATTAAGAAACTAGCCGCCTTTGGTGACCAGCTGTTCGCCAGTATAAAAGATTTATAAAATTTTCAATTATATATTTTATGTAACTTGGCCTCTTAATATCTTTTTCTGCAAAATATTTAGCCATCCAAGTTTCAGATTTTGATAGTTATATAATTCAGTCATACTATTATGTAGGCTTAAACAGTTCTGTTCATTGTATTACTTATCTCTTTCTAATTTTTATCAGAGCTCATAAAATTTGTATGTTAAATTAGAGTGGAAATGTTAAACTGCAATTAATATAACATTTTTTACTGAAATCACGCATATCTTTTTTTGAATATGAAAATTGAATTCAGAGTCGCTCATAATTGAAGTTGTATATGCAATGCAGAATAATTTTCGTAATTTATATAATATCATAAAGAATTATTCAACAAAAATTTCTCTTAATTCATCATAAAATTCAGTTTTTAATTTTCATTTCAAAACATTTAAATGATATAAATGGAAATAGTTTTTTTGACTTCAGTCAATAAATGTCCTTATGAAAAAATTATGAAATTTAAATTTTACACAGTCCTTTTGTCCCAAGGAATCGTATTCTGCGAAATACTCTTGACACTTGAACTTTTAACTCAAGTTCAATAAATAAACTTTCTATCTTTTGCGATGAAATCTGTCAGTTTTTTTACATATCAATATTAGAACAATCGATATTTTCATGACCATAGGCCAATCACTGTTGAGAAATCCTCGTAAAAGATCGGCATATCTTCTTTGAAATGGTTTATGAAGTGTTCTAAAATTGCCACTTTTTATAGAAGAGCAATATTCAAATTTCATAAATTATTTAGTTTTAGTCCATGATTTAGTTGGTCGAAGTTCAAAGATTTTTATTTAACCCTTAGCGCTCCGAAAATTAATTAGATGCATAAATATTTGCCGAATAAGAGGACTTATTCATTCCTCCAAAAAATTAATATATTTTTTTAAAGTTGAATTTTTCCAGAAAATTAATCTACATATTTTTACCAGTCAAAATTTACTTAAAATTAATTAAATAAAACGCCAAAATGATGCACTGCCTTGAATGATGCCTGAGAGGAGAGATCGGAGTGCTAAGGTGAAAATATTTATCTCAAAAAAAATTTATTAAAAATGATTCAAAGGTTAATGTAAAAGGGTAAACATGTAAAAGGTTGACGAAAGGTAATGTAAAGGACCTATGTAAAAATTTAAAATTCCTAATTCATCTGAGCATTTATTGACTCGAGTAACATAAAATATAATTTATTTCATTTAGACTATTTTGTTAGTAGATGCATGCCCCTGATTAAAATTAACTCATCGGTGCTGATTACAGTGATTATCCAACAGTTATATTAAACCATTTCCTTAAATTTAATTGTTTGATTTAATAATATAGACATTGTAAAAGGTCTTCGAGATCTTTTCCTTTATTTACTTTTTAGAAAATATATTTCAAATTTTTTCGCTTCATACAGAAACTTGCTGAAATTTACACTTTTATATATTTAATTTACAATAATAGTTAATTTATTTTTTTTAATTTGAATTTCTGTCAATGTCATAGCAACAGGTTGATAAAGGCTAATTTTTTCCCATTGGCATGCTCGTGCAGATTGAATTTTATTTTTATTTTGTGTGAAATACATTGTTGAAAAACATAGTTAAAATATTTCTTTTAAAAATTCATTAAAAATCGAAAAAATTTGTAGATTAAAGCATTAATATCATTAAAAAGATAATTTTTTGAGTTTTATCTTGATGCAAAAATCAATTTTGTGCTGCAATTTTTTCAGAATTTATAGCGTTGTAATTTTTAGAACCTGCATCCATTTTCAAATCCTGTTACTCCTTAATGTAATAAATTATTGCATGTATAAGGATTGATGTTGGTGAATAATTAATATTAGATAAGAATGTTATCTGTAATGTGCATAAACAATGATGATTGAGAAAGTTTTTGTATTAGTTGAAATTTAAACACTTTCGTTTTCAAGTTCCCATTTTCGTTGAGATTACTGAAAATTAAGAGATGCATTGCATAAAAAGCAGAATAGTATAAGTTTTTTAGAACAGTTGTAAATGTTACATGTCGAATAGAATTTGAAGTTACACATACTCTTGTGAGTAAGCGATTTTAGCAACCATAAATCTGAATTATAAAATTAGTTTGTTACTACTTTCATAAAAACTTTAAAAAAATGCTTTAATGTGTATTAGCATTTGTGAAACAATATATTTTACAACTATTATTCTTCAATTCATGGTTATATAGGAGTAATCATAATTTCTATTTTGAAAAAGTAATGTTCCTACCAAGTTATTTAATTGAATCTTTTAAACTTAAAAAAAAAAATTTTGGTTACATACAAATGAACAAAAATTGCGGATAAGCTTTCAGAAATGCGGAACAATTTTGACTATGCTGAATGTCAGAGACAGAAATTTTTGCAGTTGTTTTTTTTTTTTTTTTTTTGTTGTTAAATGTAAATGATGACCATATAATGCATATTGTGAAATATTGAAAAAGAATTATTTAGAAATTATATTTTATTTTTTAAAAATTTCTAGAGTCTTTTTATTATTTTCTTATTTTTTTATGTAGCCGTTTAGATGTTGCATTTAAATGTCGTTTCCGGTACATTGGATTATGTATAGTTAAATCTTGACGGTAAATAAGCTAGAAAATGAAGTAATATATTTCAGATTTGAAGGAATTGCAATAGTTATCAACATTTTCTTATTGAAAATGTTTTTTTTTCACCCGAGAATTAATCAGCAGCTGTTTTTAAATTATTAATATGATTCCTATCATTTATTTTAGCCAGCCAAAAAGCTTATTATTTTGCGGAAAAAAAAAAAAACTTATTTGAACAACTTGAACGTAAAAAATACATTAGCTCATTTCAAGTACCAGCTTGTGGAATATATATACATAAAAGCATACATACATATAGAAAGAACTAAACATTATTGATATCCATTTAAATTTGAATTTAAAGCCCTTTCTATGTATTTTTTTTTTATTTTGTTAAATAAAGTTAAACCGTAAGAGATATAAAGATTAAATCCTCATAAAACTAAGAATTATAATTCATTTTTTTTGATTAAATCTGTATTATGCACATCAGAATTATAATTTTAGAAAAGGGAATCTGAAATATTTTTGAAACAACTAGAGAAGTACCAGCGATATTTATCCGTTTGTTTGTGGCGTAGAAAGCAAAGAAAAGGTAATTTTTAGAGTGCATGTTGACGATAATTAAATAAAAAACAAGATTTGAATCAAGAAGTAAGGGATATTGAAGTAACGTGGACTAAAGGAAACTAAGCAATATCTTTATATTTTAGTCATTTATTCTACTTTTCTACCAACAGATTTAAATATAAATTAAGAGTTATTTGAAAAGAAATAAAGCAAGATTGTTCTTCTTATAATTTATAAATGTATTTTATGAAAGGATCTTTTACCAATTTTGAGTTCAATTAGCTGAGTAAAAAACTTTGGAAATGCCTCGCAAGTCTTTTTACTATAGTGCGAAACATAAAATGCTCATGTGTTAGATTCTATAATTAAAAAAAAAAAAAAAAAAAAAGTACTCGTGACTTTTATGGCCTTGCCCAAGATCTTTAATTTTTATGCCAAAGTTAATGATAACACATTTATTTAAATATGTGCAATAATGTTTGCATACTTTGTAATAATAAAATTTCGCTTCTTTCCTTTCCACCGGTTTCACATGTGTTGCCAATTACATTAAACCCTTTCATTAAATGTAGCAGTAATGGGATTTTTATATTTTTATGAATCTGATGTACATTAAATTAGTAAAACAACGATTGTGTTTAAAAAAATTTCTTAGGTGGAATTATTTTTTAGGTAAATTTTTAATGCCAGTTTAATTTTTCTAATAAAAGATATTTCGTGTTCTACAATTGATAAAGTAAATGCAGACATAATAAGGGACAAATTGGTGGAAGACTTGCATTCCACCAAAGAAATATCTGGTGAAGTTATTTGCTTTGAGATTGTCAATTGCTTCTTTTCAAAGCGATGGAATACATAGAGAATAATTCTTAAATAAATTCTGCATCAGTGAGAAATATTTTTTAGCAAAAAATAAGTTGGTTTGAGGGAAAAATTCAACATGTTTTTTGTTGTACTAACGTCTGAAAGGATAAAACAATGAAGTTGCTATTCTTATGGAGTGTATAGATTTCTTGGTTGAATCATCTTTACTCTATTGTGCGAATTTTGAACTTAATAAAAGTGATTAGATGATTATTTTATCTTTTATGTGATTAGATTTTAGATTACAAAAAGGTGGAGAATTTCAAAAACGTTTCTCATTCTTTCTTGTGAACAAGATTCTACCGAAAGAGGAATCAATATTAGTAAAAATACTGAAGTAGAAAATTGAACCCTTTCTAAGGCATTGGGAAGTATGCTTCCCACTAAATTTATCAATCTTTGTATGAAATTATATAGGTTGGCATCAGTTCTGACATTTTTTTTAGACAAACTTAGATGCTTCAGTTCTTCATCTCACACAAAATGTCTTGATTTGTTACTTAATTATTAGTTAACCAAATTAATTAATCAAATTAAATTTATCAATTAGGCTAAATGAATCCCTTTTCTTATTCTAATTTCAAGCCTAAAAATATTTTAATATATGACTAGAAAAAAATTGCCCTTTAAAGGATTAAGTCAGAAATATGTTTCACTACATAAATCTATGAATAGGATCCATGCTGTAAATATTTTTAAAGAACTCAGAATATCAGTAATATCTTTAAATTCAAATTATCGCCTAATTTGCTGACAAGAAATGGTAAAAGAAATAGCTGCCTATGACCTAAACAAAGTTGCAGTCGTACTTCATCTTTTTATAGGGGAAAAAGAATTTAGAAATGGAAATTCTATACGATATTAATGCATCCATTCAACAAATCGGAAATGTTTCACTATTAATAAATTCTAATGAGTTGGGAGACAATTGAGCACAATAAAGGAGTTTGGAAAAATTTCTAAAAAAATAAAGCAAACGAAAAGTTTTGTTTACGTTTTTAATGAATTTACCATGATTTTTATATTTGTTTATTTACGTTCTTAATTCCCCCCCCCCCAATTCAGAGAATAGAAATATTAATGAAGTAGCAGCATACATTAAAAAAAATTCAGTTGCAGTGTAGACAAATAATTCAAAATATAATTGATTATTTACTTAATATCCAACAATTCATTTTATCAAACGCAGTTCTGCAATCAAAATTACTACATTAATGTCGTTTATTTTTCTAAAAATGCTTATTTTTTAGTTGAATTTCGGCTATGCACCCTGATTAAGATTTATAGATGACTGCTGTATTTACTAAAACATTTTTCACTGTTTTGTAACTTATTTGAATAATTTTTTTTAAAATTGGATTAAACTAGCATGTAATTAAGGTTTGGTGCTCACATCCGAAGTTTATTGTACAAGTAGTTTGCAGCAGAATATTACGCAAGAATTGTTACGCAGACTACATAAATAGCAGCCGAGTAGTGCGCACCAGTTGTATTATGAAATTACCTTTTATGTAGAATATTTTTTTCATACTAAATTGCTTTTTGTTTTATTCACTTACAGGCGCAAAGGGCAAACAAAAGAGTTCTGTCTCATCTGGTAAGATATATTATATGCTGTACTTTTTTTTTTCAATATTTCATTTCGTAAACGTATATTAAGCATTTAAGGGTGATTATTGAAATTCTGAGAATGTAAAATTATGCTTACTCATTTTAATTGTTCTTTACAGTGTTGAAGGTAGAAGCAGTGTATTAATTCTTTCTGTTTTATTTGCGTATAGGTAAAGTGGTTGAGCAGAAAGATTCCTTTTCAAATGGTGAGATATGATATGCTGTTCCTTTTTTTTTCTTTTTTCCCCCTTTTTTCCCCAGTGTTGTTTTTCTTGAATATCTATAAATATTTTCAGAACCTAAATTTCTGATTTTGTTATTTATTTCATTCTTAATAATAATGAATTTGAAGATGTGTAGCTTACATCTGGTGCATATATTGAAATTTTGAACAAGCAGACTACTGTTTCATGTACATGAATAATTGGGTAATACAGACATTTGTCCTGCTACTACACCCTTCTGACTCAAGAGTGACAGCAGCCCAGTAAATAAATGGGGTAGGGTGTTGGACGGATATGCATCAGACTCTAAGAATTGAGAAATCAATTTTTTTTATCCTTTTTATTCTGTTTTTTATATACTTACAGATGAAAAGGCTAAACCAGGATCTACCGCTTCAAATTTTAAGACAATGTATAACTTTCTCTGCTTATTTTTTCAGACTGTCATTTTAAAAATGTTATCTAGTACTTAAAAATGTATACAGAGTTTGTCGAAATGCTAATTTCCGCAGTTTATTTATTTATTTCCATAATATTTTCAAAAAAGAGAAACAGCTTTGATGTAATTTAAGCCGTGTACAGAAATCCGATTTTTAGTGGACATATATTTAAAAGAAAGTTTATATTCAATTCGTTGAAGAAAATTCTAAAAGAATTGTTGTATAGTGCACACAACTTGATAGAATACACTTCTTATTGCAGAGATGTTTGGCAATTAATTAGGGTAAAAACAAAAAATTGGATATGTATACCAGATCTTAAGAATTATAAACATTATCTATATATGCATAATATTTTTTTCAAACCAATTTCTTTCCGTTTTATACATTTGTTGGAAAAGAGGCTAAGCAGCGAAATTCTGTCTCATCAGGTAAGACACAGTATGCTGTACGTTTTTTTTTTTTTTCAGTATTTCTTTTCATTAATGTAAAATAAGTATGGTATATATATTCATTTTTTTTTTGTTTGACAAGCAAATTGGGGGGGGGGGGTGATTGCATAGATAACAGTTGAATAATGGCCACTTGTATCCTACAATATAATTATTATTCCTAAAATTTGGTAAGAATTAATTAGAAAGGGAGGGGGGAATGGATTTAGCAATTGCTAACTAAATATTTTGTTTCTTTTCATACTGATTAATTTCTCTTGTATACTTGCAGGTGTAAAAATTAAACTTACAAGATCTGTCTCAACGGGTAAGATATTGAAAATGCTTTACTTTTTCAATATATTTCATAAATATGTAACTAGTGTTTATAGTTAACTATTGAATTTTTCAAAGCTTAAAATTCTGCTTTTTCATAACTTATTTCAATTATTCTTGACAGTAACGAAAGTAAAGGGAGTGTATCTTTTTATACATTTACTCACCTTTTTTTTCAGGGAATTTGGCATGGGACATGCAAAGGTATTGCGTAATGGTTGGGTAATAAAAACTTGCATCCTTTTACCAAAATTTGCTAATGTTCTAAGTAATTAGTGAAAAAAATTGGAAAAAAATTGGATGTGTACACTATTCTTTAACAAATGCCAACTTTTTTTTTTAATACTTCTTTTCATGTTGGTTATTTTCTGTTTTACATTTCTTCCAACAGGTACAAAAATTGAAAATAATGGAGTTTTCGGTATATAGTGACAAATTGCAGAAAAACTACAAAAATTTATATATACGTGTATATATTTAGTCAGTAAGATATGCCTGTTAAATAGTTTTTAATAATGTTGGAAAATATTTTGTATAATTAAAATTCTTTGGAAATTTATACTCTTTAATAATTTGGTTCCACTTTACATGTAATATATTGGTAAGCAGTGCTGCTGATGACTGATTAATGAATGTTGGAGGTTATAGTTTTATATAGTTACAGGTATAAACGTTAAATCAAAATGTTCTGTTTCAAATGGTAAGATTATTTATGTTTGCTGTACTTTTATTTAGACTGTCATTATAAGAATGTTATTATTTATAGATAACTACTTCATTGATTAAAATATTAATTTTAAATGTTCATATCAATATTATTTTTAAAAAATGAACATTAGCATTATTGTAATTTATGCCTTGTGCACGCATTCGACTTTTAATGGCCAAATAGTTTTAAGGAGAAGGTGGGACAAAAAGTTTATGGAGTAAAAGACATAAATATCAGTTGATTAATGCACTTCTGATAGCAGAGAGGTTAGTTAAGTAATTAGGGATTTCTGTAACAGGCCTGAAGAGTTGTTAAAATTATTTTTTATACAATTTTTTTTCTATATTTACAGTTGAAAAGGTTGGTGAGAAAAGTTCTATTTCAAGATAAGACACATAATGTGCTGTTCCCACCTTTTTTTTTTTCTATTCTTTCATTTCATAGATATACCTTTATCCTCTTACTACTAAATTGACTTCTTTACTCTTATGCCATATTTGGGATTGTTTCTGCTGCAAACTAGTGGTGCTGGTTGCAAAGCAAGTTATCTTGGGGAGTATTTTCAGGAGATGGGGATGGGGATTGTCAGCTCTTCATGAATGACTTTTGATTGCTGGATTCCTTAAAAAGATTTTGTTCAGAATTTAGAGTTAATTTTATGAAGTTTCCGAATTTCAATAAAAGTGAACTTTCTTAATATGAAATAATAGAAAACAGGATATTGTTTTAAAAAATCATTTATTAAATTTTCTATTGATTTGAAAGAGAAAAATATTTGAATGAAGATATATACATTAATTTAAAATTTTAAGAATTTCAAGTGCTAAAATTAATCTTATCTAAAGTTTTATATTCAAATTAAGTATTATTTATAACATTAATGGATATATACTTTTTTGTATGCTTAAGTTTTAATGAATCAAATATTATAACAAGTTTAGTTTTTGTTTTACAATGTATATACACAAGTAAATTTTTGAAATGCATTGTGAAATTTTGACTTATAAAACTCGTATAGAAAGAATTTATTAACAATGCTTTCAAAATGAAAATATTCGAATACTTCATTAAGCATATCTACTCTGAATTTGAAATTTAAATAACAACTTTTTAATGACAATAATAAATAACTTCTTCACTAACTTACTTGAAATGTAATTAATTTCTTAAATATGGAGAAATGCTATAAGAGGTATTTAAAATTAAACGATTAGCATCTCTTGCCGAACAGATGTTCAGTAATTCGTATGGATTTAAGTAATTTATATGATTCGTAATCTTGATTCATGAAGGTATTAAAAATTATTTTGGATGTTACAAATCATTAAAGCATAAAAAATTTGCTTGAATTGTATATATATCTGAAAGTAAAAGGAACATAAATCTTTTACTATAATTAAATAGAAATCTGTTGCTGGAATCTCAGTTTTAGGAACAGAAAATGCATTTCAAAATGACGTGCATCAAGCAAGTATTTTTATATATTAAAATATGACAGTATGTATAGAAATATTAACAAAATTATTTATAAAAAACAATGAAGGGCAACAAAATTAAATTTTCATCAAATTCTCTCCTATCTTTGTTTTCAGTAGGCTAGATTCACACAAATGTACAAATTATTAAAATTGTAAATAAACACCAGTTTAAGTATCAAAAGCAAGTTAATTGCGAGTATTAGTTCAGTGCATCATGAGCAATTATTTATAGGCATTATATATATAAACCAATTTTTTTTTAAACTGATACCAAAAATTTGATAAATTAAAAATGGCACTGCCTTACTTGGAAATATATGTATTTTTTACATAAAGAGGAAGCTGCTATTTTATTTTTTAAGAAAAACAGATCTTATAGGATAACACCTTCACGAAGAAGTGTCCAGTAACATTTGTATATTTCATAATAAAAATTTATCATTTTGCCTTTCTGTTGGTTTCGCATGTGTTGTGAGTGCATTAAATCATTTCACTAATTGTATCATTGATGACAGGCTTTTACTTTTTTATGCATCTAATGTACATTAAGTTAGTAATGAAGAAGAAAAAAAAGTGTTTTTAAGATTTCTTGGTTGGAATTATTTCTTTAGTTAAATTGCTAATACCAGTTTAATTTTTCTAATAATGCATTTTATGTTCTACAATAAATAATGTAAATGCAGACATAAGAAAGGACAAATTATTGAAAGACTTATATTTCTCTAAAGAACAAGTTAGTGCGAGGCAACATGTTTTGTGTTGTACTTTCATATGAAAGGAAAAATATATGAAAATTCTATTCTTATGAATCGTCTTGACTTTATTGGGAGAGTTTTTGAAGTTAAAAGACAAAACAATAATCTAATCACTTTTTTTGTCATTAGATTTACGAGTACAAAAGTGTGGAGAATTTGGAAAATTGATTTCATTTTTTTTCTTGTGAACAAGATTCTGTCGAAAGAGGATTCAATATTAAAAATATTGAAGTGGAAAATTTGAACCAGAAATATATTTCTCAATATATAGTCTATGAATAGGAGTAAACGTTTGCAAAGAATTGAGTATATTGAGAACTGCCATGCAGTAAACATTTTTAAAGAATTAAGAATATCAATAACAGCTGTCCATTCAAATTATTACATAATTTGCTGACAAATGTTTCAAGAAATAGCTGCCAATGGCATAAACAAAGTTGCAGTCGGGCTTCTTTACCTTTTTATGGGGGGGGGGAAATTAGAAGAGGAAATTGTTGAAATTGTATACAATATTAATGTATCCATTCAACATATCAAATGTATCGCTATTAACAAAATCTAATGAGCTGGGAAACAATTGAGCAAATTAAAAGAATTTGGAAACATTTCTAAAAAAAGCAAACCAAAATTTTATTTATGTATTTAATGAAATTACCATGATATTTATATTTTAGATTTGTTTACTTATCTTAATATTTTTTTTTTTTCAAATTCAGAGAATTGAAATATTAATGAAGTAGCACAACAAAAAAAAAAATTGTTGCAGTGTAGATAAACGATTCAATATATATAATGAAAATGTTTTAATAAGATTATTTCAAAGTAATTAAGTTTCAATGTTTATGATAAAATATATAGCAGCTTCTATTGGCATTTTATGGTTATATTTAAATATCATTGACTACTTATTTAATACCCAACAATTCATTTCGCCAAACACACAGTTCTGCAATCAAAAATGCTACATTGTCATTTTTTTCTCTAAAAGTGCTTATTTTTATTTTAAATTTCAGCAATGCACCTTGATTAAGATTTATAGATGATTGCTGCATTTACTAAAACATTTTCTACTGTTTTGTCACTCATTTGAATAATTTTTGAAAGTTGGGTTAAACTAGGATGCAATTAAGGTTTGGTGCTCACATCCGAAGTTTATTATACATTTGCAGCAGAATATTACACAGCAATTGTTGTGCAGACTACATAAATAGCAGCTGAGTAGTGCACACCAGTTTTATTATGAAATTCTTTTTATGCAGAATATTTTTTTCATACTAAATTGCTTTTTGTTTTATTCATTTACAGGCACAAAGGGCAAACAAAAGAGTTCTGTCTCATCTGGTAAGATATATTATATGCTGTATTTTTTTTCAATATTTTATTTCATAAACATATATCAAGCATTTAAGGGTAATTACTTAAATTCTGAGAATGTAAAATTATGCTTACTTATTTCATATGTTCTTAATAGTATTGGATATAAGAGAAGTGTACTATTTCTTTTTTTTATTTACTTACAGATAATAGGGTTAAACTGCGAAGTTCCACTTCAAGTGGTAAGATATGTTCTTTTTCTTTCAATATTTCATTTCATAAACAAATATCAAGCATTTAAGGATAATTACTGAAATTTTGATAGTATAAAACTATGCTTACTCATTTTAATTGTTCTTAACAGTATTGAAGGCATTAATTCTTTCTGTTCTGCAGTGTATTAATTCTTTGTTTTATTTGCTTGCAGGTCAGGGAAGAAATAGATGCTCCGTTTTAAATGGTAAGATATGACATGTTGTTCGTTTTTTTTTTTTTTTTTGCCTATGTTTTTATATGAAGCATAAAATATATATGAAGCATTTACAAATCTGACTAATAATGGACATTTGTGCACAATCCGTCTTTTAGTGGACAAGTAGTTAGGGTAATGTTTATATGTAATTGGTTGAGTGAAGTTCATAAAGAACTGTTGTGTAGTGCACACATACTTCCTTTGCACTTCTGGTTGCAGAGTTGTCAGACAATTAATTAGGGTGAAAATAAAAATGAAAAATGGTTGTATACTGGTCTGTAGAATTTTAAACATTATCTCTATGTGCATAATATTTTTACATACTAATCTTTCTTTTTTATACAGTTACAGAAGCAAGATCTACAGTAAGAAGAAATTCTACCTCAGCAAGTAAGATATATGTTGTATTTATTTTCAATATTCCTTTTTTTAAATGCAGAGCAAGCATTTATGGATAATTATTGAATTTTTCAAGATATAAAATTTGCTTTTTTTTGTAATTCATTTTAATGATTATTAGCAGTAATGAAAGTAAGAAGAGTGCAACTTGTGTTTGGTGCACATATTCAACTTTTTTATAAGGAATTTGGAGAGTGATGTGCTTTAACATTTATGCAATTCCCATGTGCATCTAATAAAATTTTGATACCAAAACAATCTATACTTATATAAAGCTCTCTCTCTCTCTCTCTCTCTCTCTGTGATACAATCATTAGTTGGGCATCTTATCAACTATTTATAAGGTGGTTCACTAAAGACTCTTTCTAACTGCATACAAGGTACAACTTGTACATGAAATCAAACCAACAGACAAAAATGAGACTAGATTTTGCTGTTACTATGCTGGGCATAATAGATACTAATAACGAATTTTTAAAATGTGTGATTTTTAATGATGAGGTCACCTTTCATGCAAGTAGTATTGTGAACCAATACAATTGTAGAATTTTGGGTTCACAACTGCCTACTGAGTTCGTGGAACATTAACAACATGACTTCACAAAAGTCAATGCTTGGCATTGCCTTATTGTATGACTAAGTTATGTCTCTTAATTTGTGTAGAAAATACCATAAATGGTGACGGTTGCTGTGAAATATTAGGAGTATGCTTTCCCTCAAATGGTTGATAATGAGGTGGAGAAGGATCCTGTCTACTTTCAGCAAGATGGAGCTCCGTCTCACTTAAGTTTGCGTGTATGACAAGCATTGGATATTCGATTCAACAACTAGTGGATTGGAAGGGCAGGGCCTATTTCTTGGCTTCTGAGAAGCCCAGATTAGACTTTTTCTTCTGGGGGCCTGTCAAGAATCTTGTTTATGCTGAGAAAATTCAGGATGCAAAACATCTTGGGTAAAGGATAATCACTTGTGTGGTAAACATCACTCCAGATATACTGGCCAGGACACGAGAAGAAATTGAATACCATTTGGGTGTGGACCATGCCATAAACGAGACATGTATTAAAATCTACTAAATGGTAAAAATCTTGAAAAATTAACCGTTAAGTACATATAACATTAACTTAATTTTATTACTGAATTTAAAAAATTTGCATCAAAACCCCAGAGTTCTTTTATATGGACACCCTGTGTTTAGGGGCGAAAAAAAATTGGGCAATTGTAACAGGTTTTAAGAATTGTGAGTATTAACTTTTTATGCATAGTATTTTTTTTATTTTAATTTTTGTTTTATTTACTTACAGGTAAAGTGGTTAAACAAAAAAGCTTTATTTCGAATGGTAAGCTATATGGTAATCCTTACCTTTTCTCCCTAGTGTTTTTTCTTAAATATATATGATGCATTTGAAGATGTTTGCTGAATTTTAAACTTAAATTTCCGTTTTTTTTTTGTTTTTTTTTGTTTACTCATTTCAATTATTCTTAACAATGAATTTGTAGAAGTGTAAATTAAGCCTGATGTATGTATTATGGAAATGAATTGCTAAGATGTTTGTAGAGTTGGGTAATATGTATGTTTATCTTGAAAGACATCAACTAGAGACACAGTAGCTCCGTAATTAGAGATTAAAAGAAATTGGATGTATGCACCAGGTTACAAGTACAATGACTTAATGCTTCTTTTTATTTTGATCTCTTTCTGTTTCATTTGCTTACAGATGAAAACGGTGAACCAAAAAGTTCCAATTCTAATAGTAAGATGAATTTCTCTGCTCTGCTTATTTTTTCAGACTGTCATTTCAAAAATATTATCAATTATTTATAGATGACTACTGCATCTTTTTCTTTGGAACTCCTTTCAGTAATATTTTCAAAATACAAAAGTAGTATTAGTGTAATTTAGGCTTTGTGTGCATCCGACTTTTAATGGATTATTAGTTTGTAACAGAAAGGTAAGCAAGCAGTTTACTGAATAAAGTACATAAATAACAGTTGACTTGTATACACCTCCTTCGTATAATGTAAATCTGATTTCCTGAGGGGTTTCATTGAGAGCTGGATGATCGTTTTTACCCCAATCTATCATCCAAGATACTTATTTTGTGAATTTTTAATTTATTGCAATTATAAACTATAAATCTCTTTTAATATTCTGATAAATTGGAAATCTTAAAATAAGTAAAATTTCTAGTTTATTATGCTGAATTTTCATTCTTAAATTAAAATTTTCCTTGAATAGAATCTTGTCACTTTTTTTTTCTCGTTTAATCTAAACATTTCATTGTTTTTCATATTGTATGAATAATGGAGTAATTTTTAAAAATTTTACCTTCTTTCCTTCAAATTTAGAAAATTGCAGCTTATTTTATTCTTCACAGAAGAAAAGAGAAAAAAAAATTAGCATATTACTGTCTTTCACATGTAAAATTAAGTAACCCTGCTTTGAAAATGTGAATTTTTAATGCCATGAAAAATATATTCAATAAGTGAATAATATATTTTTTTAAAATTAAAAGTATTAAGGGCAGGTTTAATTAAAATATCCTTCTAGAATTTTCACTCAATTTGTAGATTAAATGATTACATTTAAAGATATTTGAATATATTTTACAATTTCAGAAATAATAAAATATCAATTTCAAAATGAGCATATGTGAATAACAAATATCAAGGAACGCATGTGCAGTTATTGAAAGATAGTCCCATACTTAAAACATTTCTAGGAAAGGTTTTTCTAATTTCAGGCATTTCGAAACAGCATGAACAAGTAAAAACATGACATAATACATCATCAGATATATGAACTCATTGAAAAAATAACCAACCCACCGAATATTTAATATTTCTGAATGTATTATATTATATATATAATTTCAGTTTATTCTATAAAAATTAAGGTACATTTTAAATGTTGAATTATGAAATTACAAATTAAAATATGGAAAGGAAAATTACCATCATTAAAGATAATTTTTATCATAAATATAAAATTTACTTACAAATATACTATTATGGAATTGAAACGAAGCAAGATTTTAATGGTATAAAAATCAAATTATATGTATTCGGAATTATAGAAGTACAGAATTGCCTATAAATTTAAAAATGACCAAATACCAAAATCAAATGTTGGATGCGAGTGATGGTGGTGGGTAGCCAGCGCTGCAAGATGTCTCTGCTTCGACTGCAACTCTAACATCATTGAATTCAATTTGAGAAAGAATTGCTTATTATCCTCAATCAGAAATTAATCAGGCAGTTAAGTGTACAGTAGGTTTTTATTTGTTGCATGCCAAATCATCCAGCTGCATTTCTTTTGCATGTTCATTTATTTTCTTTCTGATTTCTACGATTTTATTGATTTTTTTTTTCCAGTTTTTATTGATCTTTATTCTCTAAGACTGGAAAAGTAAGAATTAATGCTTTGCGTACAGTGTTCCACTACAAGGAACTCTTAACTTTATTACCTTCTCAAACCTTTAAATTCAAATATAAATGAAAAAAAAAAAAGATATGTTTAGTATTGTTTTAATTTTCTTTTCTGGTGATAGATGGTGTTTTAAATCAAGCAGCTGATTTTCAGCTGTCTTGTGCAATGTAAAAGCTAATTTTTTTCATGGAATTTAGTTTTCTCTTATAAAAAAAAATAAATTGTAAAAAGCATTCTGTTATTTTATTTCTGTATCTTAAACTGTTTATTCAATACTTTAAAAAAAAAAATCTGCATAATTGTCAAATTAGTTTCATAAGCAGGAATATCGTACTGATCATGTTATAATGAACAGAGGAAATCTGTGTCTTAATTTCCTATTTTCTCTTTTATCGGAGAAAAAGAAATCGGTTTCAAGTGTGGGGGAGGATTAGAATTATTGGAAATGACCATCTCTAACTCTTATTTACTGAAATTCTATTTTTTGGCAGTAGCTTTTGCATCTCTATTTACAGCTGAACATTGTTTTTTCTCTTCATTTTGAATTCTACTATTATTGGTTTTATATAATTGTTAAATAATTTTAATTATATATAACTTATTTTTTATTATAAATATAAATGTTGAATTTTTTTGTAAATTGATTGGATTGGAATTTGTGTGGAGAGGTCTAGTAACTCTTTCTGAAGTATTGAAAATGTTTCGAGAATTTTTCTCGGATAGCAAATCTAAGCGAGTCTCGTGTTGGTGCATCCTGGGTCATGCACAATCTGACGCAGATATAAAGTATTTTCTTTTTCATCTGTACACAAGAAATTTTACTCATTTCTACACTTTACTACAATGTTGGCTTAATCACCCTTTCCAGAACTGTTTTAGTGCAGTGCTCCAGCTGATGAAATACCCACTAAAGAAAATGTGCGTGCATTCTTCATGAAATTTTACATGCTTATTCTTTTAAGCTATAGCCACTACTTGCAACTTGATGCTGCAAAGGTTTTAGCATTGAATAGTCAAAAGTATTTTTTAAAAAAATTTAGTGGATGTTGTAGCTTTGCTGTCTTAATGGTTGAGCTGCTACTGCTTAGGTGGTAGTTTATTTTTTTATTGTATATCCTATTTCGGCATGGAAGAGATTTTTATTAACAAAAAGATTTTAAATCGAAATTCCTTTCACATTTTACTTTTATTAAGAAATTACATATTGAAACAAGTGTTTAGTATACATATATAGAAAAGATTTTATGGCTGACAATAAAACTTTTGTATTGCAGTCATATCACAGTGTTAAAAATATTGATTCCAAGTTCCCCTAAGTATATTTCAGTACCTGTCAGGATTTTAATTTTGATTAGAATATCTTGTTGCCCATTATTTTTGGGGTATTTGAAAGAATTCAAAGGCTGTTGAATTTTCTTCTGCAGATCATTTGGGATATCATAGTTTCATATTAAGCTTCTACCTCCAAAACGCAACTGCAGATTTCAGTTTTGTGTTTCTACTTTTATGTTTGCCGATAAATACTTTGAATACAGAATGTAATAAGTTTTAATAATGTTGATTTTAAACAAACTTTTTTTTGTGGGCCAATCTCTCTCCAAAGCATTTATACTTGTGGATTAAGAATCTATCATCATGTAATAAGAAATAGTATTTGCGTTCCTTATTAAAAAAAGTTTCATTTTAATATGAAGTTTATTTAATATGACTATTTTTATACTTGCGTGGGTCCATTTGACTGCATTTATAGTAATAATACAAAAGTTGCAAGTGTTGGTGGTGGCTGGCGGCATTAATCATGATGATTGAATCGTTGATATAAAAGATAACACAGTTTGTCATTGTCAAGTTCTTTCTAAGAGTCATCTGCTGTTCGTCTCTTTTCATCATCTTTTGAGTTTGGCGTGCTACTCGCCAACTCTGTTCGGATCTATCAGTGGCACTGGTGAGCAGGCTGTTTAAATCGGGGATGTGTGTCATGAACCATATCCTACTGAATTTGGCTGGTGCTCCAGCCAAATATATAAAGCAGCAAAAAATTAAGTTGCAAGTCTTCCTTTTTTTCATCTTCAAGATCTGCTGCTTTGCATGCTTTCTCAGTTTATCTCTTTGAGCTTCAAAATTGGCTTGAAATTCAGTTTCAACTCTCAAAAAATGCTCTCCTTTGCCGTAATATTTTATTAATATTATCTAATTTTAAATATCATTATGGTGGATATTCCTGTCTTTTACTCATTGGGATGTATGTTACTTGCAGAATATTAAAAATTAGTGAAAATAAGAATTTTATTTTTTAATAAGTGCTTGGTAAGATTGCAACTTTTTAATTTTAGAAATATGCCAATCAAATTATTTTCCTCTATAATTAATATACCACCAACTCCATATTATGCAACACAAGAAAAGAGCCATTTATTAAAAAAAGACTTATTGATACTTGCTTGCATGCTTAATATTTCTTGCAGTAGTTTTAAATTTAATTTAATTTGCCATAAATGTAATTATAATGCATGTAATCATAAATGGAACATAAAAATTTTAGGCATGAAAACATTAATAGGTTATGACTTTAGTATTAAATATTTGGATGCAAAATATATTTTTTTCCTTATATATGCAAAAGTAAAGAATCTCAAATAATTTTAATGATTCTATAAGCATTGAAGAATATTTTAGTTTAAGATTGTTAATTAAAATTTTCTCATTTTTTAAAAAAAATATTTAAGCGAGAGGGATGCTGCAGATACCAAAATTCAATATATTGAATGTCGGAATTATTTAACTTTTTAGAAAATAAAAGTTTTCCCAAGAGTTTTTTACAAGCAAAAATAATTCATTAAAATTTGGAATAAATTTTTTTTGTGCTACCTTTTTAAGGATTTGATACTTGCAGAGAAGAGATAAACGTCTCTTAAAGAATTTCTTGTTATTTTTTTAATTTAATATCATTTATATGTGGAATTGGGATTAATCAAATATTATTTATGAATTAAAGCTCTATTCTTATATCTTTTTCAAAAGAATTTCAAACTTTTAAAAGTGAATGCAAATATTAACCTTTATCTGTTCTCTAACTTTTAAATATAATTGGTTTCTAATAAATTGCATTCAGATCTATTATGATTTGTAATTTTTTTTATGGATTTTAATATTCTATTTAATGTATTTGCTTAATAAATGTTACATATTTTGAATACCAGTTTAATTAAATTAGCTTTGTTGTGTTTAAGCAAAAACACACTAGTATAATTTTTTGGTTATTAAACAGTTTTTGCTACTTTACTACTTGCTACTAAGACATTTTATGGAATAATTATTTTCATTGTCATATATATAATAAACACATGATAAATAACAGCTTTAAAGAAATGATAGAGTAATGGAAATTAGATATGTTGAATAAAGCAGTGAGTGATGTTCTTGGATTTGCATTCAATGCTTGTGATATCCTGTATACATGTGTTAACCCTTAACTGAGGAGGTGCGGTCTACGAGACCACATTTCATTTAATTAAGTTCTCAAATTAAGTTTTCTAATGAATGCATTAGTATGAAAAACTGCCAATATATTTTGCAGACATTTTTCTTGATATATAGATATGTTTTAGAAATTTTTTAAAGTATATTGTAATTGAAAAAAGTAAATGCGTTGGAACATACATTTTCTTCTCAAATTACATGTTACAATAAATATTCTTGAAAAAACATAACTTTTTACTTTTTAAATTGTATTTAATTTTACAGTATATGAAGGTATATAGAAGACAATATAATGTAAAATTCAACAATTATTTGAAAAATAAATAAATTGACAATGGGTAAAATTGGCTCTTTTTATCGTCTTGTGGGACTTTCATAGCACGGTTTTCTTGAGCATTTTAAACATATAGGTTAAGAACTAGTATAAAAATCAACCTGTAAATTCTATATATAAATGTATAATGGTATATTAATGTATTTCATAAATTTTTCAAAATACATCACTAGAAATATTAATTATTTTTGAACATGAGTATCAGAATCAGTTTGTGCTTCATTTAAGTGTCTGGAGCACTGCTACATAAGATCAGTAAATTGGATGATATTTCGGGGCCCAAGTTTTAGCGCCATCTGCTAAGCCTTGTTTATCACTGGGACACGAACAGGGAGATGCGGTCTTATTGACCGCGCTTAAAGAAATAACTGAATTAATTAAAAAAGCATCTGCTGAAATCGGTTGAAAAAGTGCACATATATTGAAGGTCACAAAACAGGAAGCTACAGGGTCAATCCATTCAATTGAGCTAAATATAGAATAGGTGTGATTGAAAATCCATCGCTAGTGGTCTCGCAGACCGCATGTCCCTATTAAGGGTTAATGAAATCTTTTGTAATTAAAATGTTTTTGTATAGAGTGTTGTTTATTGGTAGGGCATGCAAGAAAGCTGATTTTCATTTATCGGTAATAAAATGCATTGGTTTTTTATATGCTTGTTACATAAAGTAGTGTATCATTTCATGTCTATTTATGATCAGTAAGCAGCAACATTAACAGTAATATGCTGATAAAAAAAATTGCAGGAATGAAGCATTGAAAGAATAAAAATCATTTAATGTGTTTTCTCTAATATAGCTACATCTGTATCTAATTGGTAAATATATCTTTGGAAGAATAAAGGATGTATTTAATTTTATCTCTTTTTTATTCATTCTGCAAAAATTTCTATTTTGATGCTTTCAGCGTAATGGGAAGCGAGTTCAAGTGCAATGTAAACATTTGCTCTTGAATATTTTTTGTGGGAAAAGAATCGAACTTCTTTCAGAAATTTGCACTGTAAATATTAATTCTTTTCTGAAGTAGCAATCGATTTTAATATAGGGTCTGTAATTATGCATGTTTTAAAATGTATTTTATTTTATTTACTTTTTTTTAATACTGTTACCAACTTTTAAAGAATATTTCCTAATATAATTATGATATATTTACCAAAACTTGTTCTCTGGTAATTTTTGTAAGGGAAATCTATTCATGACATCAAAAGAGTGTTACCATAGGAAATTTCCAAGTTTTGTACAATTTTAAATATGTAAACATTCCATTTGAACATTTTAGATGCAGTACTTCTAACATATATTTGTACCTTTAAAATGGTGGTTTAAGTTTTTGTATATGATTATGAAAGCAGAAGAAAGCGGAGTAGCTCCCCCTTCCCAACCCATGACTTTACATAGTTAACAGCTGGGAAGTTGACACATATATCCTATAATACATCTCTCATTCCCGAGATGTGGTATACTTAATTTAGGGAAAAGAAAAGTATGTTTATGCCAGTTTTAAATATCTTCTCGTTACATTTTTTCTTATTGATTTTTTCCCCTTTCTTATATATTTGCAGGTAAACAGGCTAAGCGAAAAAGTTCCAATTTATATGGTAAGAAGACATACGATTTTGTTGTACTTTTTTCAGATATTTATTGTAGAAGTGACTATTAAGGATTGTATTGATAATTACTAAATTCATGAATTTGGTTTCTGATTGTCTATGACCCATTTCAATTATCCTTCATGTAAAAGAAGATAGTAGTATTGTGATTATATGTATTCTAAACAAAGCACAATAGTCAAAAGGAGTGTTTAAAAAAACTCATTCCTTCTTTAATTCTTTTCATGCTGATATTTATTATCGGGCATTTAAGTTAATTTTGTGATTTTAAAAAAAATTGATTTATGTCTTAATGTCAAATGCTGTGTGCAATTTTTGTTTTAAAATAATGACTGCTATGTGCATGTAAAATTAAATCATATTGGTGGCTGTAGAAGAATTTTGATACTGTTACCCTCCCCCCCCTCCCTCCCAAGCATGCATTTAAAAAGGCACAAATTTAATTATTAGTTATAGTTGGTTTGACTTTAAGATTGTAAATATTATCTACGATTTTTGCTATATTTCAACCTGCTTTATATTTAATGGATCTTTTAAATACTTTAATTAAACTTTAATACTTAACAGAACTTAAATATTAAATGATTGTGTATTCAGAAAAGTTTATTCTTCTATTAATTAAATGCAAATAAAAATGTTTTATTTTTTAAATTTTTTTTTTTAAATTTGCAATTTTAAAATTTTCTGTTATATCCCAAACAAGAAATCTTGCATGCCCACACACATTTATATAAATATCTTAATTTAAATTTTAATTAATTTTATAATTTTTATCTTAAATTAGTCTTTATTAATTTCATTCTGATTTTCTTATTTCCTGATCTAATTTCGATTTTTATTTAATTCTTCACATGCTCTAGAAAATTTGAATTCGAATTTCCCACACTGAGTAAAACAATAAAAACTTGTAATGCTTACAACTTTCTTTTAAAGATGCCTAAGATTCCCTTGCCTAAATCGAAAGTGCTGATCTGGTACTTGAAAATTAATAATAGAAAGTTTTTCAAATTTTTTATCATTTTATAATGGTTAACTTACAGAAATTTTTTCCTAATGAAATCTCTTTTAATATATAAAAATTTGTCCAGAGCAATGCCCAACATAAAACCATTGAAGTTAGGAATATGAAATTTCGGAAGTTAAATGAATCAATAAAACCAGAATTTTAATGGGTTTTCATCATAACATCGAAGTGTATTATTGTATAAAAATTATTCTAAAGCTGTTTTTAAGTTGTTTAATTGAATGTAATTTAAAAAAATAATTTCTGAGAAATTAATTTTAGACACAGTTTGTGTCCAAAAGTTTGTTTTATTTACTATAATGAAATTCAAAATGATATTGCTTCTTTGAATCATTGAATCACATTATTCTGCAGCTGTTAAAATTATAGTGAAAAAAGAAACAAAGGGGGGAGAAAAAATGCTTTCTTTGCTTTTATTTATTTATTCTTTTGCTCATTTGTGAACATTGCCATTATTTTCCATTAAAAGAGGACTTAAAAAACTTGTTTAGAACATGGCATTGTTCTATCATTAATTTCATGGCAGTTTCATTAGTGATACGATAGCAGCCATAGGTATACTTTAGTTTTTAGCTTTATAAGATTGCACTTTCGGCATTTTTAGAAATATTGTATCTCTGATATTTTATTTTAATTCTCAGAAATGTTGCATTAGTATTCATAGTTTTTTTCTCCATTTTTCTGATCATTTCTATTCTTCTGTCAAGTCTAAAATGGTATAATTTTACAATAGAAGACATTGTGCAAATACAGAAATAAATATTAAAAATTAAAAAATAAGCATTTAAAATTAATTTTTAAGAATTTTTTTCAATAAAAACTATGCATTATTATAAAACGAGGTAAATACAGAAATATTAAAATTTAAAGAATAAGCATTTAAAATTAATTTTTAAGTATTTTTCAATAAAAAAAATATACATTATTAAAAAATAGGGGGTGGGGTGGGTGTCATAATTAGAAAATATGCAGTTTATGTATGCATACTTATACTGAGGTTCTTAAATTTTGGGTTTAAGATGTTTAAAAAGTACTTAAAAATATTTAATTTTTGTAGCAGTTAGTCACTACGCACCTCAGAAAGGAAGAAAGTACATTTGTCTACTTTAATATATGAATGTTTTTTTATGTATTGATAAGTATTAAAAAGTGATGCAGTTCTGTAATCATATTCAAGTATTATTTAGTTTTTTTCAACCATATTAAAGAATTGTTCAGTTCAGTTTAGTTTTTTAGGATCAATAGTTTGTGTTGTTTTTGTTAAGTGTTTATAATATTTTTTTTTGTTCTAGGAACTGCTAATGGAACTTGTCTTGATAAAAGCGTATGTATCATGTAGTTTCTTTTATTTTTTATGAATTATTCTTTTCAAAGGTTTACATTTTATTTTTCTGTTTTTCTGACTAATAAATAAATAATGAAACATAATTAAATCAGATAACATTAGAAATTAATAATTGCCTCCAAATTTGTAGAACATTACCCAAATCTAATTTCAAATTCTGTGCATGGGTTTATTTCTAAAATTTTGTGTTCCAACTGTGGCAAATTTATTTTATCTAATTGTAGCTAATTGTGATATGTCATCGTAGTTAGTTGTTGCACCATCCTAACTTTATCTGTTGATTAGAACAAAAGCATGCTTAATAGTATTCAGTATTTTTTTCATAGAATCGCCAAGTGAGCGTTTTTTAAGCAACTGTGAATTTTCCATGGACTTGAAATCCTTGAAAATATCCTTGAATTTTATTTGGATATACTTCGGGCTCTAAGAAAGTTCTTGATTTTTCATTAGGATCTTGAAAAATAAATAAAATTGGGAACCAATTTTTTTTTCAATTCAAAAATTGGTACCCCCCCCCCCCCCCCCAAAAAAAAAAGGGCAACCAAAGATCACAATGTCAAAATGGTGAAAATTGCAACAAAGGGAAATACATTGCAGATAAACTAAGCGTTTTATATTTAAAAAGGACGAAAATTGAAGATTTTTAGATTGCAGAAATCTACGAATTAGTCAGTTGAGAAGTCGGCCGGTAAAGATTTTCAGTACATTGTAAAATTTAATTATTTTAGGAATTAAATCTTAACCTGTGTAATTTAATATATAAATTTTAGATATGATCAGAAGTAAGATTTATGTGAATGGTATGAAAATGTTTGTATTATTTTAAATAAATTGTGGATGTGTTTGGGAAATCGGCATCCTTTAGTAGTTTGTGTGAAATTAGCACATAATGGCACTGGAAATCAACTTTGAACTGCAGGTTTTAACTTATTAACTGAAGATGAGTATAACAAATCTTTGAAGTCCTCTCTCCTTAAACCTTTAGAAGTAGCAAGCACAAAAAAAAAAAAAAAAAAAAAAAAAACGTATTTAAAAATTCATAGTGAAAATTTATTTGAATTTGTGTCTAAGTATGTAATTTTGTGTTTCTTGAATTTTCTAAAAAGGTTCTTGAATTTTTTTCGTGTGTAAGAACGAGAGTCCTGAACTAGTTTGGCTTCATATTGCCATATTCTTGGTCCTGTTAATAGATTATATTGTGTATCACTCTAAATGTTTGCATTAGTCTCTCTTCAGTTGCTGTAAATTTTTTCAAACCATGATGTTTTATAATGTCACAAACATTTTCGATAAATTACCATTATGTTTGAGAAACAAGAAAGATTATATTAACTTATTGTAGATAGATATTTTATTAACTTCAACACATTTCTGCTTTTTCTATTGAAAAGGGAGGAAGTTTTGATTCTAACTCGGGTTCTTTTCTATCTCTAAAATGTCTTCTGTGAATGTATTTCATTCACTATAGAGGAGAATTAGTTCTTTGTTTTCAGATACTATTAGCACATCTATGTATTTGCAATGTGACATGAGAAAATGCAAAGAAAGAACTGCTGGAGAAAACCTGCATTTAAATTTTTTTTATTCAGAGTAACAAATACATATAAACTCTGGAGTCTTTGTTTCAGTTTTTATTATATATGAAAATAAAAATTCTGAACTAATATGGCGAAAATCCATGATTTTTCTATGAAAATTAATAATAGTTATTTTTATATGATGTTCTTTTTACTATTATTATTTAAATGAAATATATTTGACTGTAAATTTCAAAAATCGTTACTTCGTCTAAAAATAGTTGTCAAACATTTTAAATTTTGTCTTATGATCTTTTATTTCCACTCATTTTAATATAAACTTTTAAAATTGATTAAAAATTAGTAATCTGTGTGAGCTTCACGATTCTCGTCCATTAATGATCTCGTATCAAAGATACAATTTTATTCTTTTGTTTTGTACTATTTGTTTTTATTTTTAATCTCATCATGGAATGCTATGTTTGCTTTTATAGGCTCGCTGCTCGAAACGAATTCGTTTGTCAGAAGATACTTCTCAAGTATGTGATGTGTGTGATAAGGAGAATGTTGACCTTACATGTACTGGAATATGTGGGAAATTTTTTCATATGGAATGCCTTGGCATAACAAATATACCAGAAAATTTCAAATGTGCGAAATGTTCTTCAGGTATTGACAGCATTTAATCTGTAATTTCACCATGTTTTTAAAATATTATTTTTATTATTCCATAGTTCTGTATTCAAAAAGCTCTTTAACTCATCTTAAATTGAAAGAATAAGTTCAGATAAAACCATTTGTATTTTGTATTCTTATTGGAGCCTAAGACTATTAAATATACTCCCAGTCAGGAAGAAAATTCCAACTAAGAAATGAAAGGTTTTGGAGAGATTTACTTGAAAGATAAGCTCATATTTTGAAAGAACCAGACAAATCCTATATTATTTTTACTAGGATACCAGAATTTAAAACCAAGCTGTAAGCGTTGTAGCAGTAAAATGCAAAATTTAATTGACAATGAATTCTTCAATATTGAATACTACAAACACCATTCTTGCTATAGTCTTACAAATTCACCAAAAGCTTGTCCATTCCATCAAGTTTTGATTGAGCTTGCAATAAACCATGTCTGTATTCTAGAAGAAATTTAGATATACATTATTGAAATATGCTTTCATTGAAATACTGTGTGTCCACCATGAAAACACTTCCAGACAAATGTTTATGTTTATGGCGGGCTTTATAGAAACAGGTTTCTGTAGGGAAGACCCATTTCGAATAGGAGGAATCGGATGGAAGTCTGGTGATTATTTCTTTTCTTGGAGTCAATTTGAAGAGACATTGGAAGTGAAGAATTTTCAATTTATGTATCTTTTATTGCTACGCTGCTTATGACTACTAATATATATTGAAAAGAAAAAGCTCATTTATCAGTCTATTATTTGAAATGACAGTTCGTGAGAAAAAGTTTTCATTGAAATAGATTTTTTTTTTTTCAATCCAGAGAAAATTAAATGGTCATTTGGAATACTATCTTAAAACAAACTTTTACAACTGTTTTCAGCAAATATTGTAATGCAATGTTGGGTTTATTTATTTGGGATTTCCTTCAAGTCCAGGACCTCTAGCATGCGCCTTAATGAACACTTGAATTATTTTCAAATTCAGAATACTTTTGCATATAAATTTTCCAAAATTATGTTGCAAAAAGCTTGCACAAAATAAAACTTATTAAAAATAAGAAAATAACTTAAAAATCAAAGTAAAATGTTTTTTTAAAAAACTCTAAAAATTAATAGAATAGTAATTGTTAATTTTGCTTTGAAAAATAGTATATACTTATATAAATTTCAAAAAGTTTCAAGCATATTTAACAAATAACTTTTTTATTTATATTAAAATATAAACAACTCTTATTTTATAAAAGTTATGAAATAATTACAATTATAATTTTGTTTTTATATCAAATTAGACAGATTATCTCGCGATTGCTCCAGAGAATCGGATATTAAGCACTTACATAAATTTAAAACAAATGAAATGAAGACGTTTATTGTTTCGCCATATGCGATTCTTAGTTCTTATTGTTCTTTAGATTTCTTAATTATTTTTTTCTTCTTATGCACTCGTTAGACATACAAATAATTATTCAGTTTTTCTATTTGATTTGCATTGTTCTTTGTATACGTATGACAGAAATATTGAATGTTTTGAAAATTCCGAGTATTGAAATGATTTTTCAGTTAGTTACAAATTATTTTTTAAATTTGTTTTCAAAAATTGAATGCAATAATACCAAATATTGCCAATTTGGCGCTAAACATGCCAATGCAAGAAACTTGAATGAATTTCTACCTATGCAAAATGAACTCTTCATACAGTAACCCTGTTTCTTTAGTGATCGCCATAATCATAGACATATGTCTAAAAGTGTTCTTGTGGTGGACACACAGTAGGCATTCAATAAAAAGCGGGTAAACAAAAGCAGTATATAGAATTTGCACTAATCCACCATGAAGGACTCTTTTGGATATGCGGATTCTTCCAACTTTCCTGCTTGTGCATTCCAATTATAGATACACAATATGAGTCAATCCATTCAACAGCATATGAGCCTGCCAGCTTTTATGTTGCTGTTATTGCATCAAATTTTTCGGCAAATGCAAATATCAGTCTTTTTTGCCTTATTCTGCTATACTTTTGTAACTATTCGCTATGCTTCTGAACTTGACTTTTTGCCTCTAGAAAATTCTTCTGATCAAAAAGACTCGTGGAGTGAGTTCAAGGAAAGTTGTTGGCTTTGGAAATACTAGACTTATCTTATTTTGATAGGTAATTTGTCACTAAGAGATAGGTGTAAGTTAGGGCATTATCAAGATGTAGTACCCCCCCCCCCCCACTAAGATCTTATCTTCTGTGTTTCACCAAATCATACAGGAACTTAGATTTTCTTTTATATATTTTTGCCTTAAAGCCAACATGAAAGAATTCCTTATGTTTGACTGCCCTTGCGATTGAGTAAGTTTATTACAGGCATGAAACATTTGTACGGAAATGCAGATTTTTACCCATTTTACCAACAACCAGACACCAATTTCATCATTCTTGAGATTAATTTCGTTTTTATGCCATGATTATATTATATTTTAATATCTCAAGTGCTCTTTGCATAAATTCACTGTTGATTTTATCCTTGCAACTTTTCCTACGTCTATCTTTTACTTTTTCCTTGTGCCATGATTTCAGAAACAGTTTCATGGTATGTATTCTTACTGTATGCTCATTTAGTCTGTTAAAATGGCTTGGAATCTTCTGAGATACTAGCAAGTTCTGTCTCTCCAAAGTTTTTAGATGGTTATTTTTTACTTTTAAAAAAAATCCATTTTAGATTTTATTGGTCATCATGATCTGTCAATAACCTCAATGTTTTGCCACTCCTTTGTGAAGCACCTGTGGCATTTTATTTTCTAATTCTTGATTTACTATCTTCCTGGATTCTGACTAAATTTAATGGAAAAGTCTCGGTAAAAGAGTTCTCTAACAGCATATTTGAATCGCCAAGGTTGTGTGAAGTAAAGAGATCTTTTCCCTAGGATAGAAAATTTTGAATATTTGTAATCGCACAGTGCACATATGTTATGTTTATTTGAACTAAATGAAACTAGTCCCGATTCATAATTCAAATGTCATAATTTATTTATATATGGAAAATATTTTAATGTTCTGCAATTTTTTAAATGTAATATAAACATTCAGTACATATTTTTTTAAAATTGTTTTTTATAAATTCATATTTGGCTCATTCAACCTGGTATTATGGTTTATTGCATTAAGTACTATTCTTAAACCTGATTTTTTTTCTCTTTTTTTTTTTAAAAATATTTATTTTTCTTGCTTGTACATGCAAATCTGTACAATGAAATATTTGTTTTTAGCTGTAAATAAATCGCATTCAGCTTATTCTTTTTGGTTTTATGACTTATTGCCATAAGTATTATTTCTAATCCTGGTTCTTGTTTTTCTTTTCTTTTCTTTTCTTTTCCTTTGTTAGGAACGATGCATTTCCTTTGGAAAATGTTAGATAGTATCAGTCATTAGACTTTTATTTATTATGTTCATCACTAAAATGGTGGGGAGATTTGTATATATTAAATCAATCTACAATCGAGTCATGGTGAATTTATGTTAATATCTTGGCCTAATTTAAGATCATTTAACGATTCTTCTGAAGACTTTTCATGTATTTGCCTTGTGAAGGTTCTGTTAGTCCCCCACCCCCAACAATTTTACCTTATGATTAATGAACAAAAAAAGGGGGAGTGGGTTTAGAGTAGGGTAAATATTTTTCTCATCATCCGATAAGTTCAAAATCCGGAGATGGGTTGTTAATTTAACTGAAACTAATCTAAAATCCATCGTGATTGTGAAAATGGAAAATATAAATGATTTTTTGTTTCGTTTTATTAGCATTTAGATTGTTCACTTTTCTAAATTCTGTGGGCCTCCATTTATAAATTTTCAAAAAGAATCTATTCTAGAAATTCTTGAAACCAAATATTGTATTCATGCTCATTGCTGTTTAATAAGAAAAAGTTGCAGTAAAATTCAGGTACTGTTGGCAAAGCTCTTTTTAGTACTTAATACACAGTGTATCAAATATCAATAACTCTTAAATCACTAATCTTAAAAAAAAAATGATTGTTCTGGAATATTTAGTATACATTTGAAACTTGAGTTCTTATCCTTCTGATATTTGTACTTATATTTTCAATAGTTTTAGGAGAGGTTTTACATTGTAAAATTCTTCACTTGTTAATATCGTGTTTTTGAATCTCTATAAAGTAACCTTTTGCTGTGCATTTGAATTGAACTATTGCGTTCATCAAAAGGATACTGTATGAAGGTTAATGTGATAATTACAAACTAAGAATTGTATGTTGAAACAATTTTTTTTTGTTTCATTTAAAACTTAATGAGGAGAGAGAGGGAGAAAGAAGTTTTTATATCAAGAGTGAACTTTTCATTTTTTTTTATGACTATAAGCCGAATACAGTTGTGGAATATATCAATCTATTTTTTCACATCATTCTATTTCTGACCAGTTGGCAACTTTTGATCAGTATGTTGAGAAAAAGGAGGGATTTTTTTTGTCTTGTCTTTCCAAATTAGTATATTCAAATTGGAAGTAATCTTAAGTAATTAGTTATCGGCAAGTGAAGTAATAATTTTTGACCCACAAATGTGTATATTATTTTGGAAAACTATCTGGATATTTTGTGCTTAAGCCAGGTCAATGTCGTAAAAGTTATTTTTTAATACAATTATTAAAAAATGTCCTTGAAAGATTACAAACTTAATAATAAGAGAATTGATATAGAATATGAAACCTATAAGATGCATTTTTTAAGTACTAAATTCCTTATCACAATGTTTACATACTGTTCAAAATGTCTTGTATTTTCTAAAGGCGTAAAAAGTTTGAAATTGTTTTTCATTGCTTTGCTGAAACTGTTTGCAAGAAAGGCTGCAAACTGTTTGAATTGAAATTAGAGCACGTTGTGTAAAAGATTGAACAAAAAAAGGGGGGGGGAGATAATCAAAACATATAATGATTACAAGTTATAGTTTGTGTATTTTCTGTAGGCATGTTAAGGACAATCGAATTCTCCACTCCTCACGCTTTCCCCTTCTCTTTTATAATGGTTTTGAGGAATCTTGTTTTTTTCCCATACCAGTGTGTTTCTATAAGAAGATGGAATTAAGACAAAGTTGGATCATGTAGCTATATTTGAAAGCTTGTCTATTACTAAAATACAGTAACATCGTGAAGATTTTCTATGGTATTTAATAAAAGCTTTATAAATATTTTAATACTGTTTCTTATAATTTAAATAATATTATAAATTTTTTGACGTTAAAAATTAAGATGGCAGTTTAAGCAAGCAATTTTATTCAATCATTGAATCTGAGATATTTTCTTAAATAAATAAGAGAAAAAAATAGCTGGAGTGGTCACTGTAAAACTTTCTCGCACATTCTTTAATAAAGGTGCTAAGAACACTTTGCATGGTGCAGAATAGTTACAAAATAACAATCTTTGTCATGAATTTATCATTTTTTACTGTATTGACCGTGCGATTCTTGGCCAGTTTTTTGCCGGTTAATCCCAGAAAAATGGGCAATTATAACTGAAAATCGAATTTTTGTTTAAAATAAGTTTTTTTTTTTAACTGACTGAAATAAAAGTTATAGTTATAAAATTATGTACCAAATTTGATATATTTAAAACATTGCGTTTTTGAGTTTGAAATATATATATATTTCAATCGTTATGGTTATCAAAGTTAATTTTTGCTTGTTTCATATTGAAATAAATAAAAGTATTATAAAACATGAAAATATCTAATTTAAAGGTTCTTTATTTAACAAACATCGCCTTTGCTGTCATCTTGTAAATTGATTAAAATTCTTTCGATTGCATCGTCTCTAATACCAGAATTAACCAAGTTCTCTTGTATTTTCTCTACATGTTTTACTTACCACCCATCCACTGTTGCATTTAACAGCTCTTTGAGCAATTCTGTAACATCTATAATTCTGAAAGTTTTATTTTTCTTTGCAATTTCACCTGCACCTAGATAAGGTCTATAGTGTTGTACTTTAACTTCACTGTTCATCTACTTGTGGTAATCAACTATACTTTTGGATTGAAATAAAGTGTTGCTGATGGAATAAAGTCTAGATCAGCAGATCCAGCTAGGGAAATGATGAATCTTAATCCTTTCCCCAGTGGTACTTAAGCCTCGGGAAGTGGAATTTTGTCAAACGTATTTAGGTGAATTATTAGCATTTATCCAAGTTTCATCAAGGTATATCACAGATAAAGAATCATTTCTAGCTTTGCACTTTCCACAAAAATTTCACTCAAGAAACAATGATGTCGTTTCTTTCCATTAAAAAATCTGTGACCAACCATCATTGCATTTTTTGTAAGAAAATCCTAAATTTTTCATAATCGCCCATGATAATTTTGTGAATTCAGAAAAATTAATTTTTTTCTACTAAGCAAGCTCTTTAATTTTTCCATTGTTGGATATTCACATCTGTCATAAAATTCTAGTACAGTTCGACACACAGCACTTTTGACAAAATCATCCAATGTTACAGGTTTTGCTCGTGGATTTCTTTTCTTGACTGCAATTTTGTTCAGAGATTCAGCAGTTGCAGTTTTATCAGCCTTTGCACAGATTTGCTGAACCGTTCTGTAGGAAACGCCGCACTTTCTGCAGTTACTTTCTGGATCTGCAAAAACAATTCTCTTACCGTAGCATTCGGTTTGGATGAGACCAAGTCTTTTAAGTCATTGTACTGATTTTAGACAATCGTCCTTGATTTGAGGCCTATTCATGATAGCAGAACTTAGAAAAAGGTGCATCAGCACTACTTTGTGAAAGACAAATTTATAATTGAGAATAAAATAGAGAAAAAATGTCGAAATAACTTTAAGCAGAAAGCTATCGGAACACTTTAACAGCTGTGTAAAAGAAAAGATTGGCACTTTTGTTTGCCACACCATTGCCAATGCAATGAGGCAGAAAATTTATTCTCGACATGCTTACAGAAGGTACTCAGACTATAGTTGTGTTAGTTTAAAAGCCATAAGGTTTGATTTATTGAGAATAGTCTATACATAATGTTTATCAAATTTTTAGCATGTTGACAATTTAAGGTCCATGAAGACATCATAATATGTAGTCTGATTTCAGTTTGTAAATTTTGTTCATTTTACCAGCCATTTGTAAACGCCAATTCGCAAATTTTCAGAAATAAGTTTCTAAAGACAATTGACTGATTTCACTGTAGCATCTGTTATTTCAATTCATTTCATGTCTATTTTGGAAGGAATCCTGTAATTTATTAGCTGCAGGCAAAATTTGATTAAAATGCTGAAGATGAAGAATGCATGGTTATGGAACTTCTGAATGGGAGCTGAAAGATCACGATTATTAATTACAATTATAAATTACTGGAAAAAATTGTATTGTTTACTTTCTACCTGATTTGCTCCTAAGGAGACATTTATTTAACTGTTTAAAATTATTCTACATAATGAATTAAGTTATTTTTTTATTTAGTGTCGTATCATGAACCACATGTGAATCTGAATATTGCAATTTTAAAATAATAAACTAAAATTATCAGTTTTAGATGGTTAAAATTATTTGAAATCCATTAATATGGAAATCATCTCAAGTGTTCTGTGGACTCTCAGAATTATAAAAAAAACATTGAATCAGTATGTTGATAGATTTTGATACACAAAACATCTAATGAGTACAGAAAACAAAGTGGCTGAAGGGGAAATTGGGCAAACATACTTTTTTTTCATTTAGTTATAAATTTCCTGTGTATTTTTAAAGTATTTAATGTACTTCTATTTGGATTGTAATTCTAGAGAATTCTTTTGAAAATATAAATAGATTGCCTTCAATTTATGTTGCAAATTATATACCATGTCACTTTGTTTGCATTTGTATAAACAAGTTCCAGATTGCATTATTCTATGTACTTTGATATGAAATAATTACTAATAAAAAGAAAAACTGTCAAATTAAATTGACCAATTTAAAAAAAGTTTCCTAAAATTTATTGGTTAAATGTTTAATAAAATGTTAGAAATAAATGTTTTTATCTTTTATTACTATAAAAGTGCTTTTTCAATAGAATAAGATTTATTTTTTAAATAGCCCTATCAGTCAGTCAGTTAAAGTGTAGTTTGTTTTAAAGAGACGTTAATATATTCATATATTTTCCAGACATATCAGATGAATATTCAAGTAAGTAAACTTGTAGATTTTAATCTAAAACTGTTTTCTGTATTTTGCAGTGAAATTAGGATTTCAAATCTGAATTAATAATTTTATGTATAAATTTTTATGTGTGTTTATTTAATGGTAACTCTTTTAATGACATAAATACTATAGTTACATAATTCTGTTTTAAGTTTAACAGGAAAGTTATTAAAAACGGGTATTTATAAACTTTACATGCAAGTTTGAAGTCTCTAGTTTACAGGGAAATGTAATTTAGAGTACGCTACTATATTTAAGTATATATATACGTAATTAATGATTGCCATTGTAGTTTTAGCAAATTTTGATTGGCTTCTGCAATTATTTGATATTGGATTTGGAAATATGTGCAATATTAATTGAAAGCAGTAGACAAATAAATAGAATAACGGATTTTGAAATATATATATAATGTACCATAAAAAAAATTCTGTATTTTTTCATATTTTTTTGGCAGACATGAACATTATTGTTCCATAACTTATAGTATCTGGTATTCTTAACTTATAAATTATAATTTTTTTTTTTATTTTGAATTCCCAGATGCAATCTTTAAAATGGTTTAAAGGATAAAATGTTTTGAATAAATTAATGGTTTTATTGGTGAATATTTTAAGTGGGAAAAAGGTGAACTTTTTTCTTAATATAACTCATTCATTCATTTTTTATTTTTGATATTTGTTTCATTTGTTAAATTCTTTGAAGTGGAAATATAGGACCATGAGAATAAATACAAATTATTTTATTTACTCATTGAATGTTGCATAATATGTCTCGGTTTGAAGACTGTAGAATTGTCCCAAAATAGTGTACAATTTCAAAGCAGGGCGTCAATCTACTAATCTCGGTTTATTTATCAATATCTTATTTCAAAAGAAAAGGCTAAATTTTTTCTCTCTTGCTGCATTTTTGAAATGTAACGAACATTATTCTAGCTACTGGAACTAAACATTTTGCAAGATTCTGTTTAAATCAAAACCATGTACTGTTTTATTGTTATGTGATTTTTCTTTAAAATTTATAAATTTTTCATTGATGTATATTAATAGGTTTTTAAACCATTATATTTACATATATGAGGGTGCATAGCATTATTAAAAGGCCTTAAAAACTGGTTATTTTTAATGGTCCTTATTTTAGGGCCTTAAAAGTTTTTATTTGTTGTCCGAGTGCTTATTTTTCTTTCTGAGATGGGGAGGGGTGTTAAATTTTAATACATTGGAGAATCATGCTAGATCTGCCCAGTTATGTCAGTGTATATATATATATATATATTGTAATTTCTTTCTTGTAATTTTTCTTCATCAGAATGAAGTGATTTCAATTAATCTGGTAGTGTGGAAAAGGTTTTTATCTCATTTTAAGGAAATACTGATAATATGAAGAAAATATATTCCTTTTATTTACTTAGCTCTTCTTTCAACTCTTTTTACTTGTTTAGATATAGGAAAAATAGTTTCTTTTTAGGAATAATTTTGTATTTATGTGAAACCATCTAAGTTATTTTTAATTTTGTTTAATGTGCTTAAATTTTTTCTTTATTCAGGTTTATTTTCTTGCTTTGCATGCAAGCTGACCAGTGGAACTTTGAAAGAATGTGCCAATTCAAAATGTACAAAGTATTACCACGCTAAATGCCTTGAGCAATATGAATGTGCAAACAAGGACAAAAACATCTGTCCTTTGCATTCGTGCCTAACTTGTTATCGAGAAAATTCCAGGAATATTATGTCTCATAAAGGTTAGAAAACAAAATATATTTTTTTTTTCTCATCTTGTGTATTAAATATTTATTTTCTTTTGCTTGATTTAACAGATCTATGCAAGATAATAAATTTCTACATATAAAACATTTGAAGCTTTGAAATTCAGTTACAGGAAAAATTGTTTTAAAAATATATCATCATTTTAATAGTTTGAGAATAAAATTAATTGCAATAATTTTTGGCATTACAATGAAGCATTTCCATTTTATTCCTATTCTTCCTGATTAGAAATTTGGGGGGTTGTGGAAGGGTTGTACTGAGGAAACTTGGGGGGGGGAGGGGGGAAATAAAAAAGAATTTAAAAAGCATTTTAATAAAATAAACAGTGAATGCAGGGAAATTTCAAAATTTCCTTAATACAGGGAAAGTACAGGAAATTTTAAGTTTCTGAATTCATTTGTTTCATTTAAAAAAAAATGCATATTGCAAGAATAAAAGATTGTAACCATAGCATCAAAAATGGAAAAATACCTTTCATGTCTATGTAATCAAAGAAACTCACTCCTATTCCTCTCACTCGCTTTTTTTTCTGCATGGATCAGTCTAAATACGATTTGAGAGACAGGTGGTCTCTTCCCTTGAGATTCGCAGATTACAGCTAATGAACACACACGAGAGTGCTATAACTTTGTGCGAGAATAGAATAAATTGATGATGGAGAGCAGCATTCTATGTCCGGAAGCATCGATGTGTTTAGTTACTGACACGTGGATTTATTGAATGGTTGGTTTATTATTTGAAATTTTGGACTTATTCATGAAGATTAGAGAATTTTTTAAAAACATTGATCTGCTCAAAATCTGTATTTAATACAAATTCGTCGGTAAAAAATATGAAACCTGGCTTTGCTGAATAGTTTGGGCAAAATCCATTTGCATTTATAAGACGATGATGAGCTCAAATAATATGGGAAAACAGGTTCTTCATTAGAGAAAGACATGTAAAATTATGTGCCAATTCAAAAAAGTCATCATTGATATTGGACTAAAAGGATTACTGGAGAAAGTGACATGCCAAATCCAAAGACATCAAATTTGAAAATAAACTGATTTCGAACCTTAGTTCAAGAACATTAATTTAAAGCTGAATTTTTATAGGTATTAGAACTTGTGTCACATTCATCCTTTAATGCATTCAAAATACGTTTATTCATGTATAAAAGCATAGGTGTTTTTTAGAGAAAGTAATTTTGTATAAGCGGGGGGAAAAAAAATGCTATTTCTTTTGTTTAAATCTTTGTTAAAATATATATTAGGTACATACTATCATACTATTTTTATATTTATGCCTTAGTATGTAATATTTTGACAAAACAATTGAGAATTTACTAGTTCTTAACATATTATGCATTTTTTAAAAGAATGGAAAGAATATTAAAACCTAAGCAATATATCATTTGATTATATTTATATATTCTTCTTATTTTTTTTATATGGACTTGTATTTCTTTTTAAGCATCTCATACAGATAAATATATTATTTGCACTGCAGAAAATTTTTTTCCTGACTTAGTATATCCTGCCCTTTATGTATGAAAAGATTTATGAAAAATCCAGCATTTATTATTCAAATGTACAAAACGAAAAAGCAGTGTATTTTATTTAAGTAATTTGAGTTTTAACAAATGTATTGATATAGGTAATATGGTGCAATGTATGCATTGTCCTACTGCGTTTCATTCCCGAGAATCGTGTATTGCTGCTGGTTCTGTGGAGAAGAGCTCTTCATCAATAATATGTCCACTTCATTTTGACGAAATTCATAAGCATTTTGGTCTAAAAACATCCAATGCAAACTATTGTGCCAAGTGCTATTCAGGTGAGTACAAAAAGTTTAAGCTGTGTTTGTTTATAGCTGACATTTAAAAAAAGAACTTGTAAATTTTTTGAAAGAACATTGGAAAGACAGGATTAATTTAATTTATTTATTTGAATTTTCGAGAGTATCAATGACTGTAATTACCTGTATTCATTTATATCTGCCTTATTAATTTTAATAGAATTTTGTTTACTATTTTTGTTATTATATAAGTATTTATTATAATAATTGGTAATACTTTATTGAAATACCTCCTGGGATACTTGGGATTACATGAGATGACTGACTTCATCTAAATCAATCCCTATTATTATTATTTTTAATAGTAATTAACTGTTTAATTAGTTATCACATTACCTTCCTTATACTTCAGTATTTGAAAGCAAAATTTGTAGTATTAACTGTGTAACATATTATTTATATATTAGATGTTACAGACATGGTGTAACCATATAAAAAAATGAGAATATACTAATCTGCAATATCGCTTTTCTGTGCAATTAATGTCATAAATGAAGAGAGTTTTAAATATTTTAATGGATACTAAAGCAATGACCTCTAGCAACAAAGGTTCTGGAATGTACATGCAATTACTGGCATATCTATTAGGAACCGCGATGCTGTCGGAGAATGCTATGCCCTGTTTTTAGACACATTCATTTTCCCTATTTGACTTCAAGTATGGAAGAAAATCGGGTAATATCATTGGCTTATGCACCACACACTCTGGAAAGATCAGGCAATCTCATTATAGGTGAACTTGAAATTTGTTTCTTTTCTTGTTGTTTGGATTTCATAAATTCTGAAAAATGAACTTTGCCTTTTCGTCTAATTGAAAGACTTTTCTCTCCCCCTTTTAAATCACTGATTAAACAGAATCAATTACAATAAATATGACCACTCAGAGTTTGTTTTTGAACTCCAAAAATGAAAATGTGGAAATCGGTGAAGTGGTTTCTCTCTGAGGCAGCCTAAAATTTATGGTTAAAACCAATAATATTTTTCTTAATAAAGTTTGTGGAGAATTTGATCTGTATTTTTTTAAGTGCATTTTGCAATTTTAAAAGTTTAAATAAATAACATTATTGATTTATAATTTTCCTTTATTTATTCATATATATAGAGTATAATGAGCATTGAACTAATTATATTGATTGCTTTTTTTTCTTTGCAATCCTGATTGCTAATATAACCACTTAATTGTTCTTAAATTGTTTGCTATAAAAGTTCTCATTCTAAAAATGATGAATTAATAAGTTATAATACCATCAGATCTGCAATACCAGAAATTATGCAAGAAATCACAATTGAAAGAATGAACTTTTTAAACAGTGTGTTGGTGAACTAATATAAGATGTAATAAGGCAAGTAATGAAAAATGTTTCAAAAAGTGTCAGCAGAAGTAGAATCCATCATATATGTGTACTTCAGAATTGAAGGTTGTGAAAGAAGTGCTGTCGGTTTTGGTCACTTTTAATTTTAATCCAAACATCTTGCGCTCTGGCGAACATATATACATGGAGATGACTTCGGTTTCTGGCTTCAGATTCTCATGGATTTTCATTAATTTCCAGTGACTTTTTTCTATTTATGAAAAAAGATTTTTTTTTCGATTTCTAGTTTCTCAGTTGACTGCCCAACCTATTTATGGTGTTTGCCAGATAAATTTAAAAAAATCATTTAATAGTTTAGATTTCTATTGTGTACATATTTATGTATTAATATGGATTGAAACACAAAGTTGTCTAATTAAAAATTAAAATATGGGTGATTCTTATTCTTATTAACTACTTTGTTTTCACAATGTGGTTGTGAAGGAAATTTGTTAAAAAAAACAGAAATTTGTGCCTGTTTATTTTGAAAATATTTGTAAATAAGATTTATGTAATTAAATGTAAATAGCATTTATATATTAAAAAGGATGAAATTTATATGGCTTATAATTATCACAAATGATTCTGGGAAAAGTAAATATATTGTAACAACATTTCTATATCGACTGGATAATTTTTTAAGTTGGAATGATTTTGGCATGTATTGAAATTTGCAGGAACTTATACTAAAATGATTCTTTCAGCAACTGTGCATCTGATGTTTTGTTTTGTGCATTTATTTTCTTCATAAAAAAATATGTATTTCATTTACATTCTTTTTTGCATTGCTTAATTGATCATCAAATTGCAGTGGTAAATGTATTACATTTTCTTCTGTAAACAGAAGTCTACATCAGTATAATATCGAAATGTTTTCTAAAGTATGTAAAATATTCATTACTTGTTTTTTTTTTTTTTTGCATGGTAGATATCCAGTTCAGGATTTTGATTTCTCATATCAGTTGTAATGTATTTTAGAAGAGTGCTCTTTTAAAAGTTTTCTAAATTTATTGAGTTATTTTCAGCTTCAGTGCTTGTATTTTGTAATTATATATGTGATATAAATTTTGAGATGTGAATATAACGGATCACTGAGAAAATGTTTGAATTAATGTATTTTGCATTTTAAAATTTTTTATATATCTTCTATTGTGAAGTTTTATGCAACTTTCATTAATTTTCCAGACAGACTATATCAACTAGAATTATTTGCTGTTTTTGTTTTCTTTTTTCTTTTTCATTTGTTACTCTTTTGTATATTTAAGACATATTAGCACTATGCATTGTTATATAAAAAATCTTTTATTTTTGAAACAATGAATGAGGTTATGACTCAGAATCCAAAACACAGCTTATAATGTATATTTTATGATTAATATTTATAGGTTTGATACTATTGTCATTAATAATTAACACTTACAGGTGGAGAGTTAGTTTGCTGTGAAACTTGCCCAAATGCATTTCATGAAGATTGTTTGGAATCGGCCATTCCAAATGAAGATTTTATCTGTAACGATTGTAGAAAAAGACGACATCTCTTCTATAATATGGTGGTTTTTGGTAAAAGTGGCAAATTCAGGTATTAATTATTCTGAAAAATATAATTTAATATTTTAACATTTTTTTTTTCCTTCCTTAAAAATAATACATAATTTTTACAATTAGATATTTCATATACAATAATGCATAACTTTTAAATGTTAATATAATGTAAACTTATCTTAACAGCTTTTTTGTGAGCTTTCATAGGTTATAATGAGGCATTCTAGTTGTTTACTCGTTTTATTGGAACAATGGTTACAACTTTGATAAACTGGAAATTTCTACAAAATCTTAATAGGAACCTTACTTTTGAACAATGATTTGCAAATTATGTTCATTCTAAATTTAATCCACTCATTTAAATTTCTTAGAAAATCAAAGAATCTCCGATTATGATTGATCACAACAGCCTGAATAAATGAGTAAAGTATAGATATGCCCTTCTGGTATATCCATAGAAAAGATTTAGTTTTTTAGGAATGCTAGGTCTGAGACCTGCATGCATTAAAATTACTTTTGACTTCAGATATGTCGTTCAGTTTGATAATGACCATAATGGTTGCATGAATAGGACATTTGATTTCAGATTAGTGGCTGAGATTCCTCCTTGCAGAGGAGGAATAGTAGGGTATGTAGAATCGTGAAAAAGTGCTTAAATTTGAAAAACATTTTCAAATAGCCAAATTTGTTTTGAAAAAGGGGTATTAGTGTTAAAGTATTTTATTTTTTGCAGAAGTGCAAAAACATATCTTTGTTACTACCGACATTGAATTTCGATTAAACGAAATAATATGCATACATGTTTTTTATCCGGATATATCCAGAAGAAAAAGCCAAAAGGGAAGATTGTGAAGGAATCGCATGTCAAATAGAACCAGGGTACCCAAAACATTTAGGCAAAGCTTAATGGCCTCCCTCCTCTCTTTCTTCAATAATATGCAACTGCTATTTATTGAATAACTGGAATGGCTATCCCAAAGGGGTAGTATGGAATACTTAGTGTCTTATACTTGTTGCAACTCAAAAAGCATTCATATTTCAATTTTTACTGTTTTTGAAATGGTGAAGTTATTTTAATTATCCATGATAAATTCGTTATATTTTCGTTAATATGTTTTGGAGTGATCCATTGAACAGCTTATTAAAGGTATTTTATTGTACTTATTGAATTGTAATAATATATAGTACAATTGTGTAAAAAAAAAAAATCCCGTTGCTCAAACCATTTGCTAATTTTATAAAACCTAATAATGAAATTTTGACCTTAAACCATAAATGAGGATCAATGATCTTGATTTTTTTTTTTGGCAATCCCCCCCGTTGTTTCCTTCCACTTGAAAATTATTATCTGTTGGACTCATCTTGCAAAATTGATAGTTTTTATAAAATAAGCTTTAAAAAATCTGCTAGATCTGAATCTTAACTTCTAAGGAGGTAATAAAAGTTCTTCAAAAGTCTTATTCTTCAGAGTTCAGCCTCTACATTTTTTTTTTTAACGATTTTTCTTTCCCTGTTTCTGTAACTCTTGTTTACTATTTTTCTTGGTTTGTTGGTGAAATCTTTGCATTCAGATTTAAGTAGATGCTTGTCCTGATTAACTGAGCAATGCACAGCATATCTTAGGAATATGAAACTCAGAAAGAGGAGGGGGGGGGGGAAGATTCCCGAGTATTACCAGCTATGAACAGATTATTCTGACAGATTTTTATTTACACGACAGATGAATGTTCTATAACAGATTAAAATTTAATTAAAACAGAATTTTAACGTGTTTCTGCTGGAACTTCAAAGCATGTTATTGCAGAAAAAATATTTTTACACTGTTTTAAAGGTTAAATAAGTAAAGATAAAAAGTAAATGATATCAGTTTTGTTTCAATGATTTCATTTTTTCAGTAGCCTTAATAATATTTTAAAAAATTAGCTTTGGACATAATTTGTAATAATGATTTTTATTGTATTGAAATTCAAAACAATATTGTTGCTTCATTGAATTGTTGAGTCACTTGATTTTACTGCCAGTAATGCTGTGATTTAAAAATTCTTAATTAAACTAATTTCTAAAAAAAAATCTTTATTGAATCTTAATAACTTTTAAAGCAGTTTATTGAATATGAGTTTTCCTTTGAGTGTAGTTAAATTTTTGGGTAAGTGGTGCTATATATTGTCTCGCATTGGCTTCAAAAAATACCTTTTTAAAAATGTGTTAACCTTCATTCGTTGTTTTCATTTGGCTTCTAACTACAGAACTGGCATCTTTTTAACACATTTTCATTGTCTATGAAAAGTGGAAATAATTAAATCATTTCCATTTCTTTAAAATATATATATGCACTGTTTTCGACGATTTATTTTTAAAGCTAAAGTAAGAAATTTTGTATGTTTTTGCCAACAGGTGAAAAAAAGAAAAAAGTTTTTATTAGATTTTCAAAGTATGAAATTTTTGAAAAAGATCTTTAACTTCAGAAGTAAGAAGAAATAAGACAATTTTTTTATTATTTGACTATTTCTGAAATGTTGCTTTTTTTTTCTGTTAATTTTTGTCTAAAACAATTCAATTCTGGAATGGTTTTGCCCTTAATTTTTTTATAAGGCTGCAAATAAAATGTTTCACATTGATAAATGTGGTGGTTTTGCAAAGAAGTAAATTTATTTTCTATGAAAACTATGTTGTATCTTTATTGTTGCATTAAAATCTAATATAAAATTTTTAGCCATGTTATGCTTCTACATCTGCACTTTCAAAAATGATGTATCCATCGAAATGAACTGGAAATTTTTTCATTTTATGAAATTATGAGGGTCCAAAAAATCAGATTTTTAGTTTGAATTTTGACTTAATTACTTGAAGGTGACTTAATATTTCGGTAATAATAGTTTTTATTGATTTTGTCAGACCTAAAAGATATAATGCATTGGATGATTGAAGACACTATGGAAATACAGAAATAAATATTGACATTTAAAAAGAATTTCTTAAACAATTTGTCTATAAAAACTGCATTATTATAAAATTTTAAACACACTGGTTTTTCCGTAACTGTGTATTATTCTAAAACATTAAACATTCTATGCTTAAAAAATAAGGTTTATGCGTCCTTTTATATACAAAGGTGTTCAATTTTTTAAAGGTAAGTGCTTAATTATTTTCAGCAGTTTCTCAGTCATGCACCCTGAATTATTAGACAGATTGCCTAAATGCATATAAATTAATGCAATTGTCTAGTCCTTCTATTATTTGGAAAAAATGTGTGTGGATTATCCTATTATCAATGGCACTGAAAATTTCTAATCTAAAATACGCGAGTAGGAACCACTTAGTTCTTTAGTTTCTTTGTATGAAATAAGGTAATTGATTACGTATGCAAAAGAATTTTGAAAATTTGGATGAACTGTTGAAAGCTGGACAGGCATAATTGCTTGACAAGTTGTGCATTCACATATCAATGATGGGAGGATTGTAACAACTTAAAAGAGCCAGATGTACTTTTATTTTTTCTCTTAATTTTAATATGTTATTTTAGTTTTATTAGTGATAATGTTATTTCAGATTAAAACAATCTATATTTTCTGTAAACTACTTACAAGGTAAATCTGTTAACTTCTTGTGTATTTTGCTAATTAATTATTCATTTAAGCATTTTTAAACAAAGTAAAATTGAACATTAAATAGGTATTAAAGATGTAACTTAATTTACACTTCACTTTTTTAAATTAACTTTTTAAAATTAACTTAAATTGCATTCTAATATTATATAGTATTATTTTGGGGTCCATAACATCTGGCAATTACTACGCCTCTAAATGTATTCTCTCTCTAATAACAATAACTGCCCTGCTTTTGTCAATTGAAATAAAATAGGATCGAGGAAAGCAATTTGATGGTCTATAGATTATCAGAAATTTGTGCAAACTTCAGAAGTAATGTTCATAAAACATTTTGGTTTGTGAAGATATGACCAGACTGATATTTCTCTTCCATGTATAAAGTAAATTATTCCAAAAGAGAGCACTCGTTTATAATATTGAAATGTTTTATACAAATCAGGCAAACTCAGATATTGAAGCATGTTATAATAACATGGAACTGTGCATTTATTTTAAAGTAAAAGTTGCTTGACATGACCACTACTGTGAGACATTAGGTTATTGAAATGCGTCACTGCTGAGTATACAGATCACAATAGTAGGCAGGTTATTTTATAGAATAGATACTCGGTGTAGTGAAGCTTCTCATCACCATGAGATGCTTCACTACATCAATTACAGCTAAATGCACCATGTCAGCATTAGTGCCCCCCCCCCATAGTCCATCAAATGGCATCTTCAAGTTCCACCAGAGTGGCTGGGGAGCTTCAATATGCAGAAAAATTAAATACCTCCATCACATATAGGTCTGCTTGTGTCAGGCCTATGGATTGTGAGAACCTCTTAATACTACAACCTAAATATATTGGTGAATACTTCAATGCAAGTGTCTGACAGGAACATATGCAAAATGAAATGATGTATGATCCTGCATTAAAGGGATGACAGATAACACATCTTTCCTTTATTGCACTGACAGTGTTAATCATGTAAATGTATTGCATACTATTCTTCAGTTACTGTAGAAGTTTCCTACCCAATTATAGAATAATGCTCAGAATGAATGACAATGAACCAGTTGCATGAGAATGAAGAGCCCCGTGTGTAGGCACTTTTGAAGGTTTGATATCATTAAGTCTTTGTGTATTAACATCACAATGTTGTGAAAAGTTCACTTCATCCATCCATATGACATTCAACAATCATTTGGGATCACGTTCTATTTGTGCTAGTGCATGAGTAGTAACAAACTTTAATCTATATCTGCCACCAATAAATGGTTAGGTGTTTGTATCTTTGTACAGATATAGCTCCAAGAATCCATGCTGAATATGTTGAATCAATGATTTCAAAATCATTAATATTCTTCCAGCTTCCTGACTACTGCTAATTCCTGTTAATCTATCACCAGCCAATTCTTCAGTTAAACTTTTTACAACATGGATGCTATATGCATTTTAGGTTGGTCTGCTCTTTCTTGAATGATTCTCTAAACTGCCCATTTTCTCAATGTCTTACTAAATTCTGTATTCCTTTGAATGAAATAGAGCTTTTTTGTACCTTCTGTCCTTTCTCCATGCAAAACTTTTTAATACACTAGTTGTGGATTCAACACTCTTGTGGGAAAATTGTAACCACTGACATTTAATCTAATGACAATAGCAGGCCGAGCTCAAGTGAGAAAATAATTTCCTGTCAAGTATTTTATTGCTAACCTGATTTGTGTAAAGCATATCGATGTTTAAACACTTTCTTTTAGTTATTTCTGGAATAATTTTATGGAAAAAAAAATTCTATGTTCACTGATCATATTCATACAAATTTTTTTTTCAAGTATTAGTTCTTTTATGAATTTTTGAAATTTACCTGCACCCTGCATATAATGTAAGCTTGTATAGTCAGTGATATTCTATGATTTCTTTTTGAGTTAAATATTCTGATTTTTGCATCCGAATCCAACTACTGTAATTATATTGTATTTTTAATTCATTTAACAATATCTTGATGGATAATATATTCTGTTTTTAATTATATATTGGAGATATTAGCTATGTTTATTATAAAAATGTTAATTCTTAAGATCACACTGTCCTTTTTGCTGCATAACATATTAATTTTATATGTATATAGCTTTTTAATTGTAACATTTGTTTAGTTGGTGGCCTGGCCAAATTATACATGAATCGCATTTGTCGGATGCTGTGAAAAAGGCTAAAAAATGTAATGGGCAATTTGCGGTGTATTTCTTTGGAACTCATAATTATTCCTGGTTGCATGGTGGACGTGTTTATCCATATGAAAAACAGCATCAACAAATGAGACTGAAGAGTAAAGACCAGAAGTTCAAATTAGGTACAAAGGCTTTTAATTAATTTTTTTAAGAATGTTATAGAATATTTTTTTCATTTGAATGTTCAATTTAAAAATTAAAAAAAAACAATTTTATGTAGTATTGCATCTTTTAATGCTTATTTCTTATTTAATGATTGTTAAAATCTTATTCCCAATTATGTAGGTCTTGAAGAAGCTGCTGTAGCTTTTGATGAATATCAAAAGAATCGTCTAACTGACAGTTGTCTGTATAAAAGGCCTGAAGCTTATAAGCTTATTCAGGTCTGTGATTTATAAACTTTTGTCAGTTTTTTTTCCTTATTATATGTCATGTAATTTTTATGCATGCAATTTTTTCCAAACATATTGTATTATGGTGCAATTATAATCACTATTGGCAATTACTTTTTTTCCGTTTTCCAGAGAATTGAAAACAAGTTGCATATCCTCATTAAAAGACCTTAAACTACTTATTTAATGATTCTTATATAATGTCCTCAAATATATATATATATATATAATATAGATTCTGACATAGAAGGGGTGTGTGTGAACATGTTAGGTCCAATTATATTACTGTATTTACTTTGCAGTATCTGATCTTGCTGCCAGTTCAGAACAATGCTAAAATAGTTTAAAAATTTTAAAGAAAAAGCATTATACCTGATATTCCTACTTTAATGGACTAGACATATATGAAATGTGTGTATGAAAGTAAACAGAAATAAAACTTCTGGTTCCTAAGGCAATTCAATTTCAGTTCCTCAGAATTTTGGAATGCCAGAGCTTTTCTTTCTATTATAAAATAATTCCATACCCTTCTCAAAAACCACAATGACAGCTCATGTTATGCATAGAACACCGCTTTGCTGATGGCTATTTTGGGGGACTTTATTTTAAGCTTAAAAATCGTTTGAAGGGTTCTTTATCAACTGCTTTTTTTTATTATGTTTTGTTAGTGAAATTTTAAGCATAAACAAATATGAAGTTTGTATATTGTAAATATATTCGATCCCTCTGTTGATCTACATGATGGAGGGTTCAGTTTAATTAGATGTCATTATAAGTGTACTAGTCTAGGCCACAAAATATATACATTCCGTGTGAGAGGCTAATAGCTTATTTTGTTTCTTGGAAAATGTAGTTAATGCTAAATGGATAGCATTTAGTATGCTAATTTACGTTTGAAGGGAATAAATATAAAATTTTCAGTGAAATTCGTCTATGGATTAAACATCTAGCAGTCTATACATTATCAAACATGTAAATCCTATAACTCGCAAAAGCAATCATTTAGATAACTGAAATATGGTTTATGTTCTTACTAAATTTTTCATATTTTGGTTTTATTCGGTCAAAAAAACATACGATATTACCTAAACGATATTGGCATGTTTTCATATTTCTTTGTTAGGCTTTTCTTTTGTTCTATCAGAAGTGATTTTCTTTTCTGTATTACACAGCACAGAATGTTTGAGTGTGGAACTCTTAATATTCATAGCACTTATGAGGAAAGGTGTAGATTACTCTTTAAGGAGTATGTTTTGAGAGACTGATCCGGCCGGGTTCCCCCCCCCCCTTGGAACACCAAGTCGATTGTACAATGAAATACGAAAGTATGAATTTTGTATTAAAAATATCCAAAGTTATTTTAAACTGGATGTAAAATGTTCCCAACTTTATGATCTAGGACTATTTTATTGTGAATCGGTATGTTTGATACAAGAATGTACTTTTCCATTTCTTGACGAACATTTTATTGAATTTGGAAGTATTGGAAATATTGCTGTTTCTGTATGCTTTTTTTCTTTCAGTATTGCGAAAGAATACAAATGATTTGTTCAATTATGAAATGTTTAAAGTATTATGCAAACTCTATTGCTTAAGTATATCTCTATTGCTGTTTTCTATACATTTTAAAAAGCTTCTTACATCAAGTAAAATGCTTCTGATATTACAATAATACTAAATACAATAAAATAATAAATTGTTATTTGATATTTTAAACAAGTATATGTAATTCTTCAATATTTTTTTTATTTTCTCCAAATAATATTTTTAAAATCTTCTGATACATTTTGATATATTTGTTGTTTGAAAAACCCAAAACTGTCACTTTTTGTTGCATGATGCTGGCGTTGCTTTGTTAGACCTTTGTTCCTCCAGATGGTTATGTATTTTTCTCCACTTCTCATTTTGATTCGCTTGGGTTTAATTCGAAATTCGTGCATTTATTAATTTGCTTAGTTCATTTTTAAGGTTTTTACTCTTCCTAATTCTGTTGACAGTTGCAATTTAATGTATTATTAAATAGAATGTAAATATCTTCTCTCCCCATCTTTCATCTCATCCCTGTTTAGGTAAAATCAAGTCATAGCTCCTCACACATGAACATTAGAATTTTTTTATACAATAAAAAAAATTTGGCGATAAGAACTAAATTTCCATGTTTCTTAATATTATACGAATTGCCTAATCATTGTGTCCATGTGCAGGTGATATTATCTTTTAGTGTACCAAATATAATAAAATATATAATTTAGACCTTGCTGAATGATTTCTTTCATTTTGATGCAATACAACCTTCTTTATTTTAACAGTGCATACTATTATTGCCAATATTTCCTTGCAGCTGTTTTTTATTTTATTTTCATAAATGATATCTTTTCTGTTAGTGGTATTGTTATTCAATTTTGATTTGTATGTTAGTAAACAATATAAATAGAAAGTTACATTAAAAGAAAATAGATTATATCACAACACTAGGCCATTGTGCATGTTATTTTGTATTATAGTTTTCAAGAATAAATTTCAATAACCAGTTTTGAGGAAAGCCTGTCTGGATGATTTTTGATTAGTATGTTTGTAGAAGTTGGATTAATTTATTGATTAAAATGTTTGCAAAAATTGGGAAAATATTTACAAAAACCATCCTTATCTGAAACCTAATGATTGAAAAGGATTTTTTTTCGTTATTTTCTAAACTTTAAATTTTTATTCTACATTGATTTTATTAAAAAAGTTTGAATGATGTTTTTCATATGCTATTAAAAATTTACTATGCAATACATAAAAGAAAATAAATCGGTCATTCTGAAGATTTTAGTTACTTTTAAAAAAAGATAACAGGGAAATTCAAACAGCAGAAATGCTGACCACCCTCAAATATCTTACTCTATTTAAATTGAGTAAAGGCTGTATTATATTTTAACATATTTAATAAGTGTACATTAATAATTCTCCCAGACCCATCTATCAGATGGAATGATCACTGTATCAGTCTATTGAGTAAAGTACTTGAAATAGTTGAGAATATCATTAAGCATCAGCCCATTCAAAATATTGGCTAATTTTCGAGGTACAGATTATTAAAGAAATATTAGGTTGGAGAATATGAAACAGGCATTGAATAAAAATAAAAAGCGTTATGTTTCTCATTATTTATTATACTCATTCGAAATAACTTCCATTGACACCAACTTTTTGCTAATGATTGGGCAAGTGTTATATGCATTTTTGAAAAATAATAATAATAATTTTTAGTTACTAAGCAATTCAAAATCATTTGCGATATCTTTTTGTATATTGTATTTTTTTTTCTCTTAAAAAATTCATGAAAAAGGTAATAATTGGTCAGTAAAATATCGGGTGAATATGGAGGATGTGATAAAATTTCATATTGTAGAGAAGTTAATTTGCCAACATTGATTGAAGTTTTATGTGGTTGTCTGCTATCATGCAGTAATATTACACCTCTTTGATACAGCGATGTTGTTTTTAATTTTCTCATGCATGACAGCAATTTCATGGCAATAGGACAATGCTGTAATTGTTTTGTCTGATTGTAGGAAGGAGTAATAAATAATTCCTTTGACATTCCACCATATGGTAACTATAATCTCTTTTTAATACAATTTGGATGCAAATGAGCAAATAAGAATACCTGGGGGTGTGTATTCTTATTTGCTCATTTGCTGGATTGTTTTCAATTATCATACAAAATCCACTTTTCATCACGGCAGTAAAAACAGCAGTTTATTGTGAAGCAACAAAATGTCACTTGCTCTTGCTCCCAATCACCTGTAGTTGCGTCAATTTGTACGGCATACATCTCCAATTTTTTTACTTTATTTATTGTATGCAGATGTTTTAATTGAGCCGTATTGTTAGTTTCAAGTTCATAAATAGTTGTGTGTTGATTGGGTTCCACAGTCATCTGTAATTCCTTGTTATTAATATGGGCTGGTGGTCTTCCTCGAGGCTAGTTGATACTGAAACTGCTAGAACAAAATTTTTGGAACCAGTATCGAGCATTTTTTTTCATTAGTGGATCCATCTCCGAATGCATGATTAATATTTCTCTAAGCTTGAGTTGCACTATTATTCAATTTGAACTTGTACTAGAAAATTTAATGAAAGTCGTGTTTTGTTTCCATTTTTTGGGAAAAAATAGGATACAAACAAGAAAAAAAAATTTTACAAAATGGAAGAATACCTTTAAAATTTATTTATAAAAATATTGAGTGCATGTTACAATGAGCCTCTCTTAATTGCAGCTGAACACAGACTAAACAAAAACGCCTGTTTCATAGTTTCCAACCTTTATAGCTGTGAATGGCACAAAAGAGAGTTAATATAGAAAATGAAATTTTTTTAGAAAAGGAAATTATTGAAATTGGAAATAAAGGTAATGATCTTATTCAATAAGCCATAAATTTTTCATTAAAACAAAGTTTTATGAGTTGAGAGAAGCTGTTAGTAAGAAATTGATCAAATTGAAAGAGTTTGGAAAAACTTCTAAAAAGGAACAATTTTTTATTCATGCAAGTAATAAAATTAGCATAGTTTGTATATCAAAGCTTTGTTTATTTATGTTTATAACCTTTCTTTTTTAAGGAATTGAAATTTTAGTGAAGTAGCGGTATCATGTACTTTAATAATACAATTATTTTATCACAACATTACTGTGTAATAAAAGATGAGATATTTACGTACAAGTGCGGATTTTGCTGTTTCTGGAATTGAATTTTATCTTCAAATCAATTAATTTTCTTTTATGTAACAGGTCTAAAATATTTTAATATCTCACAGGCATTTGGCTTAATTTTGTGTATTTTATCAATAAATTAAGTATTTTATTTTACTTCTCGATATTTATGTTTGCCACAGTTAATTATTTTATGAATCTCGGCTTTGTTTCAAGCCTTTGTCATATCCAACTGCATTATTGGTATTTGTCATTACAAAAAGCACATGTTTAAGCTTATGTAAGTAATATTATGTTATATTTGCATGTAAAATTTTAGAAGTAGTAGTGTTTTTATGAAATCTGATTAGTATTTTAATAAAAGTGGAGGTTTTTATCATTTCAGAATTACTTGTTGCATGCTTCAATAATTATTTGTAATTCTTGTAACAGTTTTTTGAGACAGGAAAGATTATAAAAACTTCTGAATTTCATATTAAATCTCAAGCAGATTTTTTATGTTTGTGAAAGAATAGGAAATATCCCAATTTCTGACACATTTAGATGCAGTAATGATTTCATCCTTCTCTTTACATAATTACATTATATGGTTTCCATTGTGTTCTTTCATATATTTTCAGGTCAATCGAGCACTTCCGCCTGCTCAGATATACACAAATTTGTCGAATATTTCAAAATGTTCATGCGATCCTACTAAAGAAAATCCTTGTGGCCCTGAAAGTCAGTGCTTAAATCGTTCATTGCTGATGGAATGTCATGCAGATTTTTGCTTAGCAAAAGATTTGTGTCAAAATCAGAAATTTCAGAAGAGGCAGTATGTGCCTACAAAAATATTTAAAACAATTGATCGTGGATGGGGTTTGATGACTATTCAGGATGTGAAAAAGGTAAATAAATTATTTTTAAAAGATAAAATTGGTTATATTGTAGAGTTTACTTTTTTTAAATGTACCCAGTGATTAGTTTTGTTTCAGTATTTAATGAAATAATTTTAAATAGTTTGAATGTTAGTGAAATGTAGTCTGCAAATGGAGTAAAGTTATCTTATTAAAAATTGGTTTTAGTAACTATTGATTAACAATAATTGTATTTTTATTATCTTCTGAAAAATGTATTAATTTTATTTTGAGTTCATTCATTTGTAACTTTAGAGAGTTGCCATGCAACTGGCAGAACAGAGAAAACTGAGAGAACATAGTGAATTTAAACATTGTCTAAATAAACCAGGAAAATGTAATGGAATTTGAAAATTTACAGCAAAACTGGAAATTTTCTTAAATTTGGCATTTTCTAAATTAAAAAAAAAAAAAATTGGTAGAATGAACGATTTCTTATAAAGCTGCAATTTTTTAGACTTAAACGATTTAGTTATTGATTCATAGCTCACCTCTTTTCTCTCCCGCCCCCTTATTTTATGTATTGATCATTCCAGTAGGGTGGCCAGCTGACTGGGAATTATTAAGGAATTCTGAGAGGTCTAGAAAAGCCGGGGAAATTTGTTATAAAGCCGGAAATTTTTTTCTAAATCGCTAATTTTTATCAAACATAATTCTCTGGTATTTTTTCAAAAATAGAATGAAACATTGATTTTCATTAGTTGCTAACAAACTTTTACTGATTGTCTGAAACAGGTTATGGAAGAGAAAGATTAACCACCATATCTAATTTATTGCATATATGCATAAATATGTGTTTGCCAAAAGTTTTTGTTGGCTTTTTTCCAGAATGATAAGTTGTCATAATTAGCAAAAATAGTTTTGTGTACTATGAGAAAAGGCAGCCTAACCAAAGGCCAGTTCTTGTTATTGTTATGATTTTAAGGTTTAATGGGTCTGTTTTATTTAAAAAAGATATATATGGAACTATTCCTTCCCTCCTTTTCCTTCCTTCTGTTGAACGTCAAATCTGTCATACCATGTACCATTTACCTTTTTTGCTTTTTTTTTTACTTGTTAAGTATTGAACCAGCATGCAGTCGACTTTTTTTTTAAAATTGTAGTTGGTGAGCTATAAGTCTATGCAGTTATGATTTCATTGAATTTTTATAATACTGATGCAGATGTCATTTTGTATTTGTAAATGATTCTTTTACTGTTAATAAAATTGTCATGTCCTATATTGGCGTGTTGGTCAACAGTATAAATAAGAGAAATCCTACTGGAAGGAAACAAATAATTTCATTCTTAAGCAATCCACCATTGTGTGTATGTTTTTGTACTGCATTTTTCATGAGTAAATTTGACGAACAGTTCCGAGATATGACTGGTCATATCTCTAAAGGTCAGTCTAAATGGGGATGTATCATCTCGAGTTGGTTAATGTATTTGTAAAAAACAGGTAGGTTTTTCTATAGTTGAAGCTTATCCGAAATTCAATAAGTGAAATTGATGGGTTTTTTTTTCCCTAAGAATTAAATTTTATATTACATTGGTTTTTGCTAAGAGTAGAACGGTTTTTTCAAATAAAGTTAAGAGCATATTGTGCAACAATTAATAAGAATAAAGTAAAATGTTCTGAAGATCTTAGAAAGATCTGGAAAATGTCAGTGAATTTCAAATGACAGACATGCTGGCCACCTTTTTCAGTTTTGATTTGTGTGACAGTTTTTCTTTTCCCATGAAATTCTCAAATTGCAGCTAATGAGCATATGCAAAACTTCTGCTACTGCGTGATAGAATAGAAAAATGTGGCCGGATTAGCAGCATTCAGTGTGCATCAGCAGCGTGTTGGTGTTTAGTGAACCATACTTGAGTTTATTGAATGGAAAAGAAGAAACTGGGACTTTACTCCCTTTTTAAGATGATGATAAGCCTAAGTAGTGTGCGAAAACATGCACTTACTAATCTTACCAAAAGAGGAAAATGTACAAGGCATGCCAGTTTAAAAGAGTCGCCGCTGATTTTGGACTTCATTAATGATTAAATGTTTTGTATCATAACAAAATTGTTTTGTCTTTTATTTCAGCCGAATCCTGAATTTTGTGACTTAAAAAGCATAGGTAATATCTCCCCCCTCCTTAATATATAAATTTTGTCTTGCTAACTTTTAGATTATAAATATAAATTTTTTTTTCTTCATGTAAATATAAACCTCCTTTTACTACGCTATTTTGAAAAATGTTAAATTGTTTCCTTTCCTTGCTTTTTGCACTATATTCTATTGTAACTAGCACATGAATGCTATTCACACATTTCCTTGTATCTTGAATATACGTGCAGGAAAAACACAGGGATTTTTTTCCCCTTCCAGATTTGAGTGGCAGTCCTACTTTAATTGTACTTGTAGTTCATATAAGTAAGTTCATGTAGTTCATTTTTTAAAAATTTAATGAAGTTTTGAACATGATTAACATGAAGACATATATCTGAATTAGAGTATGAATGCTATTTTATGGTATAAAAGTTAAGACAAAGGATTAATTTTAGAAAAAGTTAATTTATGCATGCAGAGATGTCCCATTTGTTGCATTTTTGTAAATCATATATTGGTAAGAGTGCCCAAATTTTAATCAGTGCATTTGTTTTTATAAATCTTCATCACTTGCCATGTTACAGAGAGAACATTCCTATGAAAATATTTTTCAGTTTTTAAGGACAGATTCTGTGATAAGACTGGTTTTCTAAAAGTATCTATATGAGCATGTATCCTCTAGTGTTGGTTAATGTGTTTGGGAAAAATTGTAAATGTTTATAAAATTAAACTTATCTGAAATCCATTAAGTAAAAATGACAAAATTTCATTTTTTATATTGATTTTTAAAAGAGATCAATTTTTCACATTTAGTTAAGAACTTACTTTACAGCAAATAAAGAAAATTAAGCTTCGGCAAATAAAGGAAATAAGGTTAAGTAACACCATTTTAAAATAATTAATGCATAAAGAAAAATGTTATGACTTTATTATTACAGAAATATCTGGGGAAAATAAAACTGCAGAAATGACCACCATGATTGTGCAGAAAGCAATTAAAAGTCAATAATTTTGTTATATTCAGTTTCATTTTTCAGTTTCATATTCCAGTTATATGCTGCTTGTATGAGAATTTTTTTTAAGATTTAATTGTCGATTAATACATGCACCCCCATCTAATTTGTGTTTTAAAAAGTGTCAGATTCTATTAGTTTAGATTTAGCATACAAATTAGTTATCTCGGAATAGCAAATAAGACTTACTTAAAATACAATCTTAGATTGTATATTCAAATTAGAATCTTAAATATAAATACTTCATTTGAATGTATATTTAGCAAGTCCATTAATTTCATATTAATGAATGAGTGAATTCCAGTGAGTGCATGCATGTGTGAGCATTGTATAAAGCATAAGATTCTCGTGAGGTGTGTACCTCAACTTTTTCAGAGCTGGACCTTTCATGGGTCAGTAGTGGGTCCAGCGATAAAGAAGGGAGGAGGCATTGAGAGAGTAAAAGGTGATTGTTTTAGCATACCTATTTAGGAAATAATATAATTTGCCTGATCTAGTGGTTTTACATATTAATTGTCATTATCAAGTAGACAACGGTCATATGTCCTTCTAAACAGCTGTGTATGAAGATAACTGGAAAGATTAGCTCAAAGTAATGTTGCAGTACAAAATATCTCGTGCTTCTCTTTGTAATATATCAACTTACGACAGATAATACAATTTTGGAAATGAATATAAATTGTTTAATAGCTTTATCTCCAAATTTCCTTACAATTTTCATGGTTTAATTAACCTAAAATTTAGAAACATAATAACTTTTCAGTTTATTGCAGATAATACAACCATGTTTTTATTAACATTTTAAGAACATGGGAAAAAGGATTTAATGGATGAAATTTTACATTCTCTTGTCAGATCTTTTATCATTGCTGGAAGAGGCATAAACCCAGTTTTTAAGTACTAAAAATCATTTCCATATCAGTGGTGCTTACTTAATTATTATAATGCAGGAATTAATAGTGTATTATGTCTGTTCTCATAAATATGATTTTTTAACTATAGAAATAACAATTGAGCTTTGTTTCTTGACACTTGCTGAGGAGAATGAAAATAGTAATCAGTTTTACAGTAACTTACCTATAATTCAATGTTTTTAATTTTAGATCATTATTATTTTTTTCTATGTTTTTTTAAAAGCAGTTTTGTACCAAAAATGTAGATTTTTAAAGATGGCTTTTTTCCCATTTGCAAAACATTTGGATTGATAATTTATTAAAAGAAAAAATATTCTTTTTCAGGGGGAATTCATAATTGAGTATGTTGGTGAAATTATAACACACGAGGAATATCGCAGAAGATCAGGAGAGATGCAAATCAACGGAGATTCGAATTATTATTTTCTGTACTTGGATGCAAGACGAATGATTGATGCAGGACCAATGGGCAACTATTCTCGTTTTATTAATCATTCCTGTGAACCTAACTGTGAAATGAGAAAATGGTCTGTTAATGGAGATGCACGTATTGGAATTTTTGCTGTCGTTGATATATCTGCCGGCAAGTTTATCTAAATTTTTTTGTAACTTAATAATCATCTGTGATTAATTTTGTTTTGGGTTATACGCTTACTTAATTTAAACTACAAATATAACTACTTTTTTGCTATTTGCAGCTTATTAAATTCATTATTGATTTGTAGTCTGTTTGATGAATTTTAGTGCTTTTAAAACTAATTTAGTGTTTATATTTAAGGTGTGTTTGTAATATATATATAATGCAAAGTTGCTTCCTTTGTAATCAGTGACTGATAGCTAGTAATATTTTTTTGAAAATGATGTGCAAATTCTTCACAGAAATGTGTCATTTATTTATATATTTTACAATTTTTACAGTTTTATGGTAATAATTAAAAAAATGTTCCTATTTGCAATAAATTATAGTAAAACTGTAAGTTAATTTTTAAAAATTAAAGTTAGTTATTTTTTTTTCAAATATGAATAATTTGATTGATAGCTAAAAATAAAAATGGTGTAAGATACTTTATTTGAAACCATGGTTACTTTTCATGGTAGAACAAAAATTTAAAAACAAGGATTATCTAGGTTATCTTTCTGCTTTAGATTTAAACTCAGAATTCCCTCAGGGGTCCATCTTCTCTAGAATACTACAAGTAATTGAATTTCAAGTTACCCTGTGTCTCTATTATCCCCTTATCTGCTGTTACTTCATGAGAAGCTGTTACTCATGTTTTTGTGGGCTTCTTGCTTCTTTTGGGCAACCCCAAATTCAAATTGTCGGTCATGTGCGAGTTATACGGATGGTGGCCATGCAAGTTTTTCTAAAGGCTTTTTGTATAAATTTGGCTAGTAGTTAGCAATTTGAGTGATTATTCTTCTAGAGATCAAATAATATGATCACATCCTTAAGTTTGGCATTAAGAATGGGCAATGACCTTTAAAGAGCATATATCTTGTGTTTAGCACCATAGCTGCAGCTGAAATTATCCAGAGGTCGCGACTGTCATCCCTTGATGAGGGAGGACGTCAGACCTGTTTTTGCAAACAGAACAAGTAAAACAGTTTTTTTAACTGGTTTTTTTTTTTACATTTTAATGGCCAAATATTGAATATGAACAGCCATTAGAAAAAATTTAAATGATTCAGAGATTATAATTGAAAAAACAATATTTGATGGGATTAGCACTTTCTTTTTCAAGCATCCATTGTAAACATAATTCCTGAGATCACTTTTATTCAAAAACTCTGTTCTGAAGGCTTGCTTGTAAATTCTGGAAGCAAACCTCTAAAATTTTAAAACTTAAAAAATTGGTGGCCATTCAAGTGAATGTGACTTTCCTCGGAACACTTATTTCCTCCAAAGTTTTGATAACTTCCACAGAGTGTGTTGCATCATTAAAAATACTTAGAAACTGCTTATTTTCAATAGTCCTTTCTTAAGGGCCTTAAAATTGCTTATATATAAATTTTTAATGTGGCAATTAGCTTTGTTAAAAAATTTTCATTTTCTTCTAAATGCAGAGTTGGCTTTTTTTTATAACTTTGTGTATTTGTTACATTATTTATGAAAACTAGGAATTTTTAAATCATTTTTTTTCTTTGTAAAATATATGATCATGTCTTTTTCTTTCTTTTTTTCCCCCTTAAATAAATTTGGCTGAAGTTCAATTAATTAAAAAAAAATGTTAGCAACTTTCATGTTCAAATTAAGCTAAATATGAAATGGTTTTAGAACTAATATATCAGTGTTGTATTTATTTTTGCTTGTAGTTTAAAATATATATTTTTAATTCAATCTTTTACTAAAGTTTAGAAGCAAGAATCAGTACGATAAGTTTTCTTTTAGTTTGACTATTTCTAATCTTTATTATTCTTCTCGGATAAAAAAAAAGTTGTTGAAGAGAAATAGGTGTTTATTTAGATGTTTAATAAAATAAGCATGAATTTTATATTCTAGATTTGTTTGCGAATGTTCTTAACTTTTTTTTTCTTTTTGTGAAATTAGTGTTAATGAAGTAGCACTATAACCTTATTTTTCTTATATTACTAACTGCATGATAATAATGCGATGTTAATACGTTATGTGAGGAAGGTTTTTGAAATGAAATTCACATTAGAAAAACATTTCAAATAACTTGGTTTCAATGTTGATGAAAAATTTTCAGTGCTACATTCGAGAAGTATATATTTGTATAAAATTGGACACTTGCTTAAGTTAATACCCAGTTTATTTCATCAAACTCGTATATATGTTTTTGAAGTTCTTATTTTTTAAAATTAGTCTGTACACCTTGTATAAAAATTGGAACATAATTCATCTTAGGAAATGTAAATGGTTGTTTGAGTATGTGAACTCAATAAATGCAAATCTAATAGAGCTAAGCAAATAAAATTAGGTAGATGGGTTTAGCATCTAAAGTATAGATTCTCCTCAAATTTATAACCGTATGTGTTGAATGGTCGACCATCTATCGATCTGTACTTTCTTACGTATGTAAATCCAATAATTCATAAACACAATGTCAATGAAATTCCGTATGTTATTTTGTGACTATAACTGTAGTTCTGCATCAAATTTTGGTGTCAGTCGATTGGCAAAAAAGTGTCTGAAATACATGTTTGCATAATAGATTTAGTAAAAATGCTCAATTTATGCGTTATCATTTGAGACATTTGAGGCCTTACCTAAGGTCCACAATTTTATAATGGCGGAGGGGTTTAAAACATTTACTGGAGAAAATGTGAGAAAGTTTTGGAGAGATAACTCCCACTGGTTTGAATGGGTATTTAGGAAAAAATAAAAACATTAGGAAAATTATACAGACACTTTTAATATTTTCTCATGAGCAAGCTAATATAGAAAAGGTTTTTCTTCTAATAAAGGAATCAAAATTGAAATTCTAAAAGAACAATCTTTTTATACTCAATGAAATATTTTGATTATTTAAAATATTCTGAAAATCCAAATTTTTTTGAAATTGCGAAAGGACTAAGATTATCTGTAGCAAGGAGTACGCAAAAATAGTTTACTTGTAATGAAATGACTAAAGCGAAATTGAAGAAGTCGTACTGTCATATGTAAAGCGTGTTCTTGTAAAATAATTCAATCCAAAGTAAGAGACATAAAAATTTAATATTTACATTTAAGTATAATAATCTTGGATTAACAGAGTTGGCACTAATGTGTATATCAAATCTTTCGAACACAAGTCAATCAACAAAACAGTTTTCGCACAACTTCCAAGTTCAATAATAAAATACTTTAAGTTGCACGTGAGTTTATTTTTGCTTCTTCGTTGCACCACAGTACCCCCCCCCCCTCCAGTTAGCTACTCGAACGCTGAAGGAACGTCACTTGTAACAAGGTGGAATGTGGACTGGGCGTCCAGATCTTGTCACTAGTTTTGGAGCAGCAAATCTCACTCTTTTGTCCCTGATGACTTGCTTGGCTGAAGGAGTTTCTGCATTTGCAGTATGTGATATAGCTACTGAATTATTTTTTAACAGTTGCTAGAATTTTGGAAATCAAATCAGGTTCTGTGGAATTGTCAGAAAAAAATAGCTTTATTCTGTCTACAGAAATGTTGACAGAAATGTTTTTGATTTATTTTTAAAGTGAAAACTTTATCTGTTCTCCTATCAACTTTGTATGGTCCGTGATAAGGTTGTTGCAAACTACGACGAGAACTATTAGTACGGACAAATACATGTGAACAAGTTTTTAAGTCCTTGAAAACAAATGTTTTTTTGGCTTGAATGATTATGAAAGGGAACGGGTTTTAAGTTTTCTATGAGTTTTTTTAAATGCTGGATAAATTCATCTTGTAGTTGAAAGCTTGAATTCTGATAAATCGCATGTTAGTTTTATATTTTCAGCCGCGGTTGCGTAAACCAAATAGAATAATTGGAAGTGATTTTGTCCAGTTTTGGTTCTCATGACACATGATACTGGCTATCAGTGTACCGTGCCAGCGTTCGATACAACCATTAGCTTGTGGGTGATATACGGTTGTTCTATTTCTTTTAACCCCCCTCCCTCCGAAAAAAAAAATTGAAAGTCCTTCGAACAGTTGAGATATAAATTGAGAACCTTGGTCTGTTGTAATTACAGTTGGAATGCCATAACGGGCGATCTAATTTTTCAATAAAGCATCAGCTACTGTTAGTGTTCGGATGTCAGGTAGAGGAATAGCCTCTACCCATCGTGTGTAGCGGTCAGTTATTGTAAGACAACACCGAAATCCTACCGATGGTGACAAAGGACCAATGAGATCTAGGTTAATTTCTTGAAATCGTTGGCTTATTGTAGGACAACTTTGTAATGGAGTATGGACATGTTTAGTTATTTTGGATTTTTGGCATTATAGCATCTTTTTGCCCATTTGCCAATATCCTTGTTGATGCATTAAGTTTCGATGCAGCTAATCTTACAGCTTCTTTAATTACGGAAAATGTGATAGATCGTGAACACTATGGAATACTATTTTCCTGAAGCTGACTGGAATAAATGGTCTTTTAGTTTTAGTTAAAATATCACAATATAATTCGTAATGAGAGCCAAAAACTGGTATTTTTTCAATTTTCAATGAAGAGTTTTGAGATACAGACTGAGCTAAATATATTGCAGATTTCAATGATTCTTTCGAAGTTTTATAGGCTTTTGAAGTTTTTTCAGTCCATTTGAGGATTCTATTATCCTTCTTTTTGCTACTTTTTAAATAATTGTACAAGTTACTGTTCAACAACGGATTGTAAAACCTTCCGCACTTTTGATGGGTTTAATTCGTCAAAATAGGGGTGAAAGGAAAGATGAAAGATGTTTACATTTAACAATGAAGGCTCGTGGTTTTATGAAACGTAAACACTACAGATAAATTGTTATACAGAAGGAAAAAGGTACTAATGCACAGTAAAATATTTCGGAGCAATTTTTATTTAATGTAAGAGGCAGACATTAAACTATGAATAAATGAAAAATTTCAGTTCTTAAAATTTGATAATTACTTTTTTACAAAAAATAATGATCCTCGACTTTTCCTTAAATATTCTTTACTCCACTTAACGTTCATTGTTTCTTTCAAAACTGGAAGTTTATTCAATAAAGGGATTTTTCTTTCCTTGATATGAAAATCATGCAAAATTCGTCCTTTCTTTTGTAATAATAGAATGGGAAACATTATGTCCGACGGAAGATAAGTTTTTGAATTCTCCTAGCAGAGAATTATCTCTGGATCAAGACTAGTAATATCGAGAGGAGTTAAAAATGAAGATGGGCCTTTAATTGGAGCTGATAATGATGTTAATGGGTCAATCAAGCGCTTTTGCTTAATATCGACCAGCAGTCCCTGGGTTTTAAGAAAATTCGCGCCAATTATTGGCTTCGAGATATTCGCTATGTTGAAATTTCACTTGGAATATCTCAAGCCTAAATCTAAACTAATAAGTTGTTTGCCAGAAGTTTGAATTGAATTTGAATTAGCGGCATGGATCATAATCAGATGGAAACCGTTTATTTTGTTTTGATGGCGGAATAACGGACACATTAGCCCCGGTATCGATAAGATAATGTTTTCTGCTAGATTTATCAAAAAGAAAGACGGCAGTTTATTTGGCCGTAGTCGTTGGCCACTTCAATCGACCGGCCCGTTAGTTTCCCGAAGTATTTTCAGATGTATTGAACTCGCAAGGCTTATTACAGTTATACGCATTCTTACCGAATTTATGGTAATACCAATATAATCTGTAACGAGAATTCGACCTTGAACGGCTACGATTGTGAAAATTCCCAGATTTTTTTAGGCCTATTTCTCGCTATGAAACTGTCCAATTTTCGAGTTAATTCTGCGTTTAGTTAGTTTAGTTTAGTTTAATTCTGCAATGCTAGTTTCCAAATGATTAATTTTTTAATAGTATTATTTGGCTTGGAGGTTCTATTAACAGAACATATTTCTGTCGAACTGTAAATATTAATAATCTTAAGCCATTTCTGCAATTTTATCTAATGAATCAGTGTTTATTGATAATATGGCGTGAACTTGCTGCGGCAAACGCTGTAGCCAAAGAGATTTTAGCACTTCTTCAGAAATGGAATTTTCGGCTAAATCTTTCATTTTTCGTAATAAATAGGATGGGCGTTTGTCTCGAAGATTAAGATCGGTCAGTACTCTGGATGCCTCTGTATCGGTTAATCTATTAAGCAATGCATTTTTTAAAATGTTGTATTTACCATCCGTTGGTGAATTTGTTAAAATATCTACGACGAAACCTAGCACATTTTCGTCTACTTCAGCAATGACGATGCTATATTTGATTAAATCTTGTGATATTACTGTTCGAAAATTGTGCCTCAAGTTGCAAAAACCATAATTTCTGTTTATGTCGCCAAAAAATTGGTGGTTTTACAGCCACTCTGTTTACTTCTGGATTGCTATTATTTTGCATATTTATAAGTTAAAAGTTATAACATAACATTTTTATAACATTAAAAGTTTTTTTTTCTCTGTAATTTCCTCTACAGTTCAATTTAATTTTGTTTTGTTTATTTATAAAGGCAAGCTCGAAATGTTAGAATTTTATATGGGATTGTTGTGTTCATTTTTGTAACAAACATGTTAAAGTTATTGTTAATAGTTCATTAAATCATTATATTTCAAATTACCTTAAAAATAATGACAGTTGCCTTTAAAAAAACTCAAATGTGTTAAAGCTTTATGGAGGATAAAAATTTGTCCCCTGTTTTTGGCTTTTATATTTCTATTAACATTGTCATTATATCTCTACTAGCATTTTCATTCCTTTAGTTCCTTGAACCATTTTCTTATTCCTCTAACTATATGTTTGGTACATCATGAGGTACTAGTATCTTAGACCTTTAAATAACAAGAACCGAAACTTGACTATTTCATCGTGAATTGGATATACTTGATCCGATTTAACTATTTATTGTGCAACATTTATAATTGTAGACTGTCACTTATGTGACATGATAGGGGGATTGCAGTTTTCTAAAAAGTGAAAATAAATTGATTCCTCCTTTTTTTTTTAAAAAAAAATTACATGTAAAATACCGTCACAATATCTTGTATAACTAATACTTTAAATTAATCTGTTTTTTGACTTAAAAACAGAATTTATATAATCAATAAGCTAATGATCCAAGTCTGTCTTTATAATAATAAAAATAAAACTGAAGGAAGAAAAACGATGCCGAGTTTTACTTTTTTTTAAATGAGACATACTGAATCCAAGTACTTTCAGTAATAATTGATTTAAAGAAGCTTTCAACATGAAACAGGTTAGGAATGTCGTGTGTTTGTCATTCTACAAATTTTATGGGCATAAGGTGATAATTTTTAAAACCTATGGGGCATTTTTTTTTTAAGGAGATAGAGTTGATCTCAATACTTAAAGAAATAGTACCAAAAAAATAACTTCACCTATAATAATCTATATTTTTGTCAAACTATTTGGCTAACTTGTTCAACAAGACTTTCTGTTATAACTTGTGTCTTTGACTCCATCATGAACATTAGTTTAAATAATTTTTCTGCATCACCATAACTCATAAAATATCTACCATATACTCGATTCTTTCTTCAATGAATTTCTAATATATTTGGAAATAGCAACACATTTGCATCTATTTGAAAAAAGTGACTAACACTATGATGCTCGGATTTAGTGGGAGCATGTATTCTACCCGCCATGTTTATGAGCCCATAGTTCAGGTCACACTGATTTGCTGGTATCGACAGTAGCAGAGATTATAGCAGAATGTATACACAATCACCTTCCATACCTCCCACCATTTGTCTGCCTGTTTAGTGACTTGATTGGAAGTTGAAGAATGAAACAAAACCTCATAAATAAAATTTTAAAAATTATATGTGTTTTAATTTTCCAGTTTATGATCACTAAATGGTCAGTTTTGAGAGTTTACTTTAGAGAGTTATAGTTTAAATTTTAAAAAAGTAAAAACAAAATTTTGTTACTAATGAAATGGTTTGACTTTATTTTGATCCATTTTATTTCAGGGGAAGAACTCACTTTTAACTATCAGTCGGATAAATACGAATTTGAGCAGAAGTGCCTGTGCTCTTCGCAGAGTTGTCGAGGTTTTATAGGAAGAACTACTGATGTAAGTTATGTTTATATAGCTGAAACGTTTAATTTTTGCTGCCTTAAATAATATTCTAATTTTTCTGTGAAATTATGGAAGTTAAAGGACCAGTGGTATACTTATGTTGCTTGGTATCAATAGCTTGGTTCATTGGTTAATATTTGCATATCATGTATAATGGTAAATGACACTGGAAATAATAAGTCACAAAAATTATTGAACTCCAGCACAATTTGGTATAAATTTATCGTTTGGTATAAATTCTTTGTTTTTACATCAAGGTGAATTATATAAATTTTTTTTTTTTTTTTGCAAAAAATATTCTATTTGTCTGATAATGACTAGTAAAGAAACAAGGCACAGTTTAAATTTGATTATTATATCTGATTAAATTGTTCATCAGTTAAAGTGACAATAAAATGGCAATAACAGTAATTACAAAATTTATCTTATTCGACTGTCTCCCCTTTGATAAAATGCTTTGAAGAGGAAATTCGAATTGGAAGCAAAATAAAAGAGGATTGGTACACAGAACTGACTGGACATGTGGAGATTTATTTGAAACAATTGAAGAAAAAAATCCTATTAATTACATTTAGGAAAATATTCTGTGCATATTAACGTTTAAAAACAAAGTTTCGTTTTTCTGAGGTTAAAGCCAGTCGTAAACCTTTGAATATTTTTTATTGTATTTTGAATTTCACAATCACAAGAATGCTCTTATGTACACTAATGCATTATTAAGTTAAGATTTTTCATTAGCTTGGAGGATATTGAGGATTATAATTCATAATGACTTAGGCATCTCTTAATTATTATATCAATTTTGCTATAATGATTTTTTTAAAGATTAAGAAAATTTCAAAATGTTGATAGTTAGTTGATTTATAAAATTAGGAGTGATAAATATACCTGTCTGAATGATTTCTGCCTAAACTGAAAAGGGTAAACATACTTAACCTCTGAGCATTAAGGATTAAAATATTTTTGAATATTCACTAATAATTATACTTAGAAGTAAATTTTAGGCAAATTAAAACAATTTGTTGGATTTTTTTTGAAAAAAGAATATTATTTTCAAGAATTGAATATAAATGTTAATTTAATGTGAAATGGGACTCAAATTTTAGTTTAAATAAGACAGCCTTATGAAAGGTTATATTTGTGCGAGAACTTTGCAGCGTAATATAACCTTAGCCATTTGTATTATTTTGAAACAAAATGTTATAAAATTTACTGAATACTTAAAATATATATACTTTTAGTCAAAATAAACATAACATTATTAATCAATCAAAAGATCACAAATTTGGAGAAGAACCTACTTCATGAACAGCATTTGTGTTCCACAAATTATAATTTCATATAAATATAATCTAATCAAATATCTGAAAGAGATTAAGAATTTTTCCTATATAAGGAAGCCAATGCATTTTTTAATCAAAAATTGAACTAAGAAAATCTTCATAATAATGCCTTTTGGTCCCTAGGAGAAATGTGTCATGTGACCAAATCACTAATTGCATTGATCTGTTAATATTAGATGTGGAATATAAATGAGCATTTTAATTCAGCCTCCTCTCCCCCCCATAATGCTTTTGTTTTCTTGGTATATGGCTATGTTATTTGATTTGGATATGTTTTGCTGTGGAATTTATCTAAAATGTAATATCAACATGATTGGTTCCAATGCAGAAATGCTTTCACTGTACTTTATTGACCCATGTATTTCGAAATATCATTGAATATCAAGGTCCTTATGACTTGGCCTCATGATTTCCAGATTTGAGAGAATTAAATAACTTCAAAGGAAGTAACCTGAAAAACAATCTGCGATAAAGATATGACAAATGCAGCATATTTAATAAATTATTATGTAATTTTTGTACTAACATTGTGGCATAATATTTGGAAAGAATTTGTTTCATAGGTGCATTCCTTCATTTTAGCCATTGAATTAATTTTAAGCTAATTTTATAGAAAATCAACCTTTATTTCAAGTTTATAAAATCGTTTTTTATGATCATGAATAATATAGTGAATGCTGCTTTATGTGAAATTAGTTAATGTTATCCTTCGTTTTTTTTCAATATCAAAATCGTCCATCTCAAACTATCATATCCAGATGCGCAAAAAATATTCATTTAATAGGATTGCTACGTTGTTTAATGTAATTAGGTTTGAAATAGAGAATCAATCAATTCCTTATTTTCAGTCAATGTTGAAAGAAAAATTAATAAAAAAAGATTTGGTTTGAGTATTGAATTAAGAAAATTGAAATTCTAAACACGTATGAAAGTTTGCCTAAAATGGGTCAAAGCAGCTTGACAAACACAGTTGGAAATTTCAGAGTCTTCTCCATAAGATTTAAAAAAAAAAAAAAAATATGAGCAAAACGAAGTAATAAATATTCATGATCCTGTTATGGACAAATGTGTCAGTAAAAACATCCAAAAAAAAAAAAAGCCAAAATGCATGAAACATTTTTTTTAAATGAAACTCGGAGAGCATCATCGTTCAAGAATTTTTTTAAGAAATACTATTAATAATATATTAATGAACTGCTAAGGAAAAATTATCCGTAAGTTACAATAAAAAAAAAAACCATTTTAATTGTTTTTCATATAAATTATTGACGACCTTGAGATAGGTGTTAAATGATTTTTTCCCTTAATGCGATAAAAATATAAATGATTTTATTCAATTTGGTGGTGGTTGTATCAAAATTCCTAAGCCCCAAGGTGGGAATTTGAAATACAGCTGCTGCCCATTTATGGGCAGCAGCTGTATTTCATTATATAATGAAATAATTTATTTCTTCTCATTATGTTTTTAACTGTATTTTTTAATTTTTTTTCTTCACTGAAGCTGAATATCTGTTTTGCACTAATATGTTGAATGTTTTAACATAAGTAAGTTGTAAAATAACTTTACGTTTTCAAAACTATTCATTTTCCCCTGAAATGATTATGATCTCTGTTTATTTTAAACAGCTAATACGAATCAGTTTTCATTATAAAACTCTTTCAAATACTCTTCAAGTTTTTATGAGTTAATTTTTATACTTGTTGCGTCACATCGTCCTTTAATGCTTTCAATGATATATTGGAAATATTTTTATATATATTCACTGAAAGTGAAATTGCTAAAAAAATGTACATTTGGCTGTACAAAAATGTTTAACCTCATTTGTTAAGGATTAGCTCCATGAAACTGATAGCTGAAAAATATACAGAAATTGATACCCGAAACGTAAATTGAAAACAATGATTAAATAAAAAGCAGTAATTTTGCTTTGTAATGTTTATTTAAGTAATTATTAAATGATTTGCTTCATGATAATAAAGTTTGTTTTATTTAACCTGAGTCCTTAATTTTGTGTAATTTAAAATTAAAGACCATGATGGGTAATATATCCCTCCTTAATATATAAATTTTGTCTTGCTAAATTCCAGGTAATAAATAAAGATAAATTGTTTTTCTTTGTATGTAAATATCAAAATTCTTTAAATATGGTTTTATTTCGAATGTTAAACTGTTTCTTCATTTCCTTGCCTTTGCAACTCCTTACAATCATATGGCATATGAGTGCTACTTTTGCAATTCTTCGTATCTTGAATATATGTGCAGGGAAAACAAAGGGAATTTTTTTCCAATTTTCAACCCTGTATTTCAGCTCAGTAATGGTAAATGATGTATTACTAATATATAAATGGGTAATAAATTGGACACATTATCATGGAGATTTTTAAATTCCGATTCTTGCCATTCTTTATACATTTTCTCTTGGCATTTCTGGTATGATAAATTCAGAATGAAGTTTAATGAGATTTTAAGCTAACAAGAATCTTGGATTTGCTAAATTTCAGATTTTTCTTTTTAAAATATGAAGATACTAAATAGAAAATTGTTACTATTTATTTGTGTGGTATAAAGTTAAAAAAAAAATACTAGGCGATATTTTTGCTTAATGAAACATAATTTATATTAATATTGGTTATATTGATCAAATGGCAAAAAATGAAAAAGCAGCAAATTAGTTTTATGGTGCCAGTGCTTACAGTCTTATGTCTTGGATAAGAAATTATGGTGTTGAATTAGTTTATGATGGCAAAATTATTGGTTTGCATCAGAGTCCATATATTTTTAAAAAATAAATGAGTACTTTGTACTATTTTTCCTTTATCAAATATTGCTGGAATTTTAACTTCATCTTAAAAATTACATTAGTGTAGTTATCACCTAAAAGTTGTATTAGTTTAAATATATTTTAATTATTGATTGATTCTTTTAGAATCACTTGAGAGGGGCTGGGATGGCAAGTAAGCCTTCTACTTCGATGGCAAGTAAGCCTTCTACTTCGATGGCAAGTAAGCCTTCTACTTCGATGGCAAGTAAGCCTTCTACTTCGATGGCAAGTAAGCCTTCTAC